>CAEFZY010060315.1:0-81049 GCA_903066815.1 Brachyrhaphis roseni
CGTTAAGCTGAGCTTGTGAGCTAACATTAGCCAGTTAGCACTGTGCTCCGGCACAGGCAGTTACACGACTCTCCACTGATTTCTTCTACTTAATATGTGTTATGTCCGAGTTACTGTACTCGGACATAACTGTCTTTCTAATAAGAAAACTGTGGAATCAACCAACTGTGCAAGTTCTTTTGACGTTAGCTTCCTTTGACGTTAAGCTAACATCTGTTAGCTTTTGTAGCTTCCAGGCTCTACAACTCCTAAAAGCTTGCAAAATGAAATAATAGGACTGAAAATAACAACATCAATGTAGTGGAGCTTCGCATGAACTTGTTAGTTCCTCTGTAAATTGTTATAGCTGATTTTTGGTGAAATGATGCACTAATCGGCTGACAAATACTCCCATGTTTACATAGAATCAGAGCTCCGCGAGGCTTTGCATGTGAGAATTCCGACCACGTGATATTTTCTAGCTCGGTTGTGGGCGGAGCTTGGTAAGGTCCATCGGATGAGACGCTGAAAAAGATTACTGTTGTGTACAAGTTGTGCTAAAAGGAGCTAGCTTATTAGTGAAGCTAGTCAAACCTAAATTAGCATCTCAATGCTAAGCATGTAGCAGCAAACGGACGCGACCAACGTCCACATTTCTACAGAAGCTACATTAAATGGGTATAATAACACTTAAAGCAAATATGATGGTTGAATAACCTAAAGAACAGATTAAAAACAATAAATATCCTTGTTGTTGAGCTCAAATGTATGTTTATTCAATAATTTAGCAGCAAAACTGTTTTTGAATCAAAAATGTTGCTTATTTTGTTGATTGTATGGTTTATGATTTGAGATTAAAATACTTTAATCGAGCCTCACCACTTATTAGTGAGCGGAATCAAGTGGTTTATAAACTGTTGGAAACTTTATTCATTTTGGAGCCTTGAAATATCAGCAACCTGTAGCAATAGTGAGAAATATTACTCCTGTCAGGGCCGCGCTATTTGTCAAACTGATAAAAATCTACATATGTGCACAGTGTTTATCAGTTTGGATGTGAGATTTAGTGCACAATAAGACTGTGCATCGTATTAGATTATCTGGAAGACAGGAATAGTGAAGGAAGAAATGGCTGCTTCTAAACTCAGAGAACTGAAGCTGCAGAACCTCACAGATGGTTTCAGTTTGTGGGATCAATGTTATGTAACGCTTGGCCACTTTGAACTGCAACAAGGCAGTTTAAAGGAACTCAGTGTTTCAGCTGTTCTGCAGTTTTCTGGAAGTTTGTCCAGATTCCCTTTAGGAAGAGCGGAGTTCACACCGTTACCACCCCAGTAATGAAATCACTTTTATTGGTTGCCTGATTGGATTCCAGGAACAAAAACATTTTTTTGGGATTGGATTTTATCTGATCATATCACATGTGGTTTCACAGCGTGTGTCTCCATTAAACACACGCACACATCCGTGCCAGCGCCGTCTGGTACGCTGCATAGCCGATCTATCTCTGTGTAAGCCAGTTTAAGCCGTCTTGAGCGTGTAATGTTCTCCCTCCTTCATTTCCAAAATTAATCTTTGGCAGGAAAACATGTTATCAGCAAGGAGAGAAATCTTTTAATACTGAATCAACAATCTTTTATCTCATATCTTTATACCTTAATAATCTTTAGTGTCTTGGTTTGTTGACTCCGTTCTCCATTCGTCGTTCTGTTTCAGTGCAACATGTTTAAGCTTTGATTCTAATGTTTAGTCGGCGAATCGCTTGCTCTCATATCTGCTCCAGATGTGACTTTTGGTGATCTAATCCTCAGATGACATTTCTATGAAATCACAAAATTTTTTCAAGTTTTTTTTTTCTATAAAAAGTTTTGTTAGCTGAATTGGCTTTTGTTTTGCACAATGTGTAGAATCCAGCTCGATTAACAGAATGCAATGAAACTACCTGTGCCTTTCGGTTTTGATTTTTTTCTTTTTTTATCTAAAAAGTCTGTTTGTTTTTTTTTTGTTTTAAGTGGTTGCTGTATTACTAATGGTTGCAGCTGCAGATTTTTTAATCTAGACAAAAACTTAAAGATGAACAACAAAAATTAGCTTAATGTTAGCCTAATCTCACTACTATCAATTAAAATGTTTGAGTTAATTGTAGGATTTGTAGTTAATTACATTTCAATCAAAAATAAGCAACATTTCCAGTTAAATATTTTAAGTATTCGTGTGCTTGATGTGTGTATTCTCTGTTCAGTTTGTTCAGGTTGAATATTAAACTAAACAAAAATTAAACAGGCTTACTATAGAATATGTCATTTGTATTATTTTAAAAACGGACAATTAAAAATACACTGAAAAAATAAAACGGGTGATACAACTTAAAAAAAATTTAATTTGTTACAAATGATCAAATTAAATTTGTCCAAACTAATATATTAACTTTAGGTTGTCGTGTTAAACAAACATAAATAGTTTGACAAACTTAATTTGATTACATAAAAATAAATAAATAAATAAATAAATAAAGTCAGAGCTCCTTTCTTTTCTTTTTTCAGATAATGACTGGATTTTATTTTTTTTTTACTTTGTCAGTCAATATGATAGACAATGTAAAAGTCTAGCCCAACTTCTGGCTCAGATATGCTCTGAGTTTATTTAGCTAAATCTGAAGTTTGTTTCATTTTAATATGTAGTTTTTTTAATTTTATTTCTTTTGCTGGTGTTGGTTCTTTTTTTTAATCTAATTGATTATTTTGTAGATCAATACTTCTGTTTACTAGTCTGTAACGATTGTTTTGCATATTAGGTCCATTGCAAACAAGGAGTTGATTTCCACCAAAAAACGCAGAAATTTTGAGATTGTCAGAAATTTTCTAGAAACATTTTTTTGAAATTTCTCTTTGAAGACAAAAATGTGTTAGAAAAAAACTTACATTTCTGAGATCTCAAAATATATATCTATATTTTTTCGCAAATTTTTGTCTTCCAAGTTTTTTCTAGAAAATTCAAGAGATTTTAAAATTTTTGTTTTCTCGCAATTTTGACTTTTGGAGCTCAGAAATGTACTTATTTTTTCTGGAAAAGTTTTTTGTTGAAATTTATTTTTTATATTTTTCTATTTACAATAGTGTTAATACGCCGTCATGGTTTTTGTATGCATTCATTGGTTTAGAAAAAAAACTGGCGAGGTTAAATATAAATGCATGCCACACTTTTCAGATTCTTTAAAAATATTTTTTTGTTTCCTTCTATATTATTACTTATGTTACTGTCACATTAAATCTCAATGCAAAGTTAAAGACTGACCTCTGGCAGTTTCTCTCCTCTCTCCAGAACGTCCTGTAGGTGGCACCCTCTTTCGCTGTGACGCTGCATCTCGCTACACAACAGGTCGCCCAGGGTGACGCGGCGCAGGCCGAACCGCTCCTCCAGCCGTTCGCTCTGCAGAGCCTTCCCCGAACCCGGCCCGCCTGAGACGCAGACGGAGATCAGTCATTATCCTCAGCAGCCGCGGGAACGACCCGCAGCGCAGACAGGATGAAGTGGAAGAAATTGAAAGGTGAGAGAAGAGCGTGGAGGAGGCAGTAAGAGGATGAGGATGGTGAGTGAGCTCGGTTTGTGTGTGGGCACTTGCTTTTTTTTTTTAGGAGTGAAAACACAGAGTGGAAAACAATACAGAAGCAACATAATGGAGAAATAAAATAATTATCAGTATGTCTAACAAAACAAACCTGTCTAAAATGGCAAAATTATCTATTTATTTTGCTGTGATTAGGTGAAAAGTCTAACCAACTTGTATATTTGCAATGAACACATGTTGTTTAAACTCAGAGTTACATTTACTCAGTTAATTTTTTGGCAAAAAATTACTTTAAGAAGTATTTTTTTCTGTGCTCTAGTTACTTTTACTTGAGTAATTATGAGAGGTATCGCTACTCTTAGTTGAGTAAAATGTCTGGATTCTATACCTAGTGAATGAAAATCAAACATGTTTTAATCAAAAATTCACCAGACAGACACACACATACAGTTTTTATTAAAGTTTCAAAAGGGTTTTTTTTATTGAAAGAAACTGATTTGGAAAAATTTCTTCTGGCTGATTTTGTTATTTTGTAATTATTTATATAAATTATTTTAATTTTGATATTTAAAATACCAACATTTCCACTTAACTTTGTATTTCAGTCTAATTATGTAGTTTTTAAATATTTAATAATTGATATTTTTGATCAGTAGACTTTTTACCAAATACTAAGTCCATTTCATACGCCGATACTCTCCAGCACTGACCTCCAAATCCAAAATGGCTGCCTTGCATATTATAAGGTGTTGAAAGCTGCTGTAAAAATGTATTCTCACTATGTGTCAGTTTTAATTTCCATGGATTCATGGTTCACAACATTATTATGAATATTAAATAACCTGCATGTCTTGAATGATCAGAAGCCTTCAGTTTGGCATATTTTGCATTTTACTATCTTAACTGCTAGTTTTGATCACATCTTTCCCGCTCAGACGGATCTCGCCATCCTCACAGCGCCTGAATTTAAATGCAGCTCATATTTTACAGATTATTAAACCAGGGAGGAAAACAAAGACTGTGACATTTACATACAAATACGCACAATAAAGCCGTTTCCATTTCCTAATTGCATTGTAGTTTGGGTTTAAGGTCAGAGGAAACCCCGGCAGGCTGATTTTAACGCTTGCAGGTGAAATGCAGAAGCTGGGTGATTTATCAAAAGCAGCCTGGAGCCAAGTAATAAAAGCTGGTGCTTTATATTCATCGATATCCTCCTGGAGTTCGACTGTCACTGCTCTCTGCTCACATGCAGAAACAAAACGTCATCGTCTCCGTTTCCTCAGAGAGCAGACCGACGTGAGCTCGCCTCAGAGGCCCAAAGGAAACAAGAGATTATAGATTTATCTTGCACTTTCATCAAAAAGCACTGATTGAACGTTTTAACAGCCAGCAGGATGCATTTAGCTTGGATAAAAGCAATTAATTTATAGTCTTTATACAATGTTGAGCATCCAGAGGAAATGGATCGGTTACAGCTTAAAAATAAATTCTTTTCTAATTTTATTCTCTTTTTTTGGCTCTTTTTTTAAAAAAGAAACAAAAATATATATATTTTAAGTAGCTTTCATTTCAATCTTCAGAGAGTTGTCCGTTATTGTTGGAGAAAAACTTCAGAAAAAAGGAAGTAAGCTTAAAATAAAATTACTGATTGAGCCTCAAACATGCTTCAAAACTAGAAACCAGATTATAGTAGATTATTTGTATAATTTTGACATCATAATAATTTGAGAAAATGCACCAGAAAAATCAAACCACTGCTTCCAGATTTTATATGTAACATTTATATGATTTAAAAAAATTATTGTATTTCCTGCTGTCGGTAAGTTTATGTACCAATTTAAAACTTAAGACAGAAAAAAAAAAACATACCAAAATTGTTCACAGCAAAATGGACTTTAAAAAGAAACTGGCAGAAGAGATAAATGGAAATTAACGACGTAAATCTAAGAAATAAGTGGCAACAATTTATCCAGAAGTTAATATAAATGAACCATTATAACAAAGTAAATGTCATCCAAAAATTAGAATAACTAGAAAAACTAAAAATATGATCAAGTTTAACAATAACATTACCGAAATCACTATTATTCTTGTTAGAGGTAGAAACTAACAGAGTTGAGATTTTTTGAAGCACTTTTTCCAGTCTGAAGCATTTTATGTTGACTTTGATGTGAGTTTTTAGGTTTACAAAAGCTACAGTAAAGGGAAAAAAAACAAAGCGATTCCATCAATTCTGCTAAAATCAACTCTGTTCTGCAAAATTATTCAAAAAACTGATTGGCTTTCAGCAAAAAATCCAGTTATGAAAGACCAAAACTTGCAAATGTACTTAAGTTTTTTCAGATTTGTTTCATCCAGCATCTATTTTCTCTCAGGTTTGATGAACTGAAACATCCCAGAATGTGTGTGAAAATGATGGGACACAAAGTGACAGGAAATAAATGAGAGAGGTGAAGAAGAGTCATGTTACACAAGGCAAGGAAGGTGGAAAAATTAAGAAAAGTCACAGATCTAATTCAATTTCCTAATTGTGCTCTGTTGCATAATCATTTCCTTCTTGTTTTAGTGGCTAATATTTAAAACTAAATGATAAATGGATAGCAGCAGAGACGGGCTTATTGCCTCCACTAATTAAGATACCTCAGTTTTTCACACAGGGGCTGATCGTTGAATACACACACACACACACACACACACACACACACACTGAAGGAGGAGAGATGACTGCCTGCTTCAACTTTATTAAATTTACAGTTAATATTTTGTTGGTGTAAAAGTAAATTGTCTTTAATGTTTGTGCTGTCGGCTTTGATCTGTAATAAACAGATTTAGTTTCCGATTCCCTCAGGTGTAAAATACGTTTATTCTGAGGGAAAAGTTTCAAAATTATGACCCATCAATATTCCTTTTTTGTTTTTGTTTTGTTAAAATTCACCCATAATCTAATCATGTAAATATGTTGCTTAATGAAAACAGAAACAAGCTGTTAAACTAAAAAAAAAAAAAGTCAAATTGGAATCAGTTTGACATCTTTTAGCAGGATTTCATGATTATTGGGAGGCGAGTAAAACCCTGATCAGTTGTAGATTTCCTGATCTTTATCTGCTTTAAATTATATTTAAATTAACCCCCAAAATGCAAAATGCACCACTGATTCCACAATGTCATTGCTTAGGAAAACTACAGATTTTAAAGCCTACAGGATTCATTTTATCAGCAATAAGTTATTTTCAGTATGACTTCATTTTTTCTTTCGGGGTTTGTACACTTCTTCCATTTCAAAATGAGAAAAATCAAAAACAAGTGTCCTTTTTTCTGTTTTGAATATTTAAATTGAAGAAATGTAACTGGACAAAACTTTCATAGCTTTCAGATTTCATATACATCTATTTAGTTTTGTTTTTTTTTGGCTTGGATCATTTCCATTTCAGAATCTATTACAAGTAAAAACAAATAGGAGCTAAATATAGTTTATTTAAAGTAAACCTAAATTCTACTGATCTAATTTAACTTGTGAACAATTTTTGTTTAAAAGAAATTGAATCATTTGCTGCAAAGTCAGTTTTACAAAATTCAGAACATTAATCGGTCCATCTTCTACTTTAAATTTACTTTTACCAAACTTTCCACTCAAAATACTGAGACTTGTTCAAAGTGTAAATGTCACTTCATTGCTGGTTTGTTTATGCCACAGTTTGTGATTTTAATCGTTTTCAGTAAACCTAATAGGATTAAACAATTTTAACTCTTAAATTTATAATCTGTGGTTGATTCATCAATTAATCCTTTAAATCCTAACAAGATCGAAGTATTTCTCTGGAAAATAGTACTGATAAGACAGGATTCTGCTAGCAAATTGTATCTTTTCACATGACAAAATATTTCCCAGCAGCGGGGATTTCACTCCTTAAATGTAAGGCAATTAAGGGAATAAAATGGTAATTTCTTTGCAGACAGAGGAGACTATAATGAGAAGAATGAAAGCAAGAGCAGCAGACAGGATAAGAGACAGAAATGAAGAAAAATTTACATAAAATCTTTATAATTACACATTAGTATTTTCTCAAAAGCCATAATCTCTCCTTTTACTATATAAAAAAACTTTTCCACCAGCTTTAGTGGAAGTATGTGAGCAAAATGTAAATGGAAGAAAACTTTATGCACAACTTTTAATGAAAAGTAGCTCTTTTTTTTTTTTGTTCTTTTCTTGGCACTCCTGGTTTTTTATTGTTTTAGAGGAAATGGGCAGAGAAAGTCCAAAAATTAAAAACTGAACCCAGAACAGCGGCGATGAGGACTGCAGCGTCTGTAAACTCTTTACTGCTGCACAATTCAATCAGGAAATAACACACAGGTGACACTAATGCCATGTATGACTGACTAAAACGGTGGTTTTTATTTTATTAAATTAAATCTCAGGGTAACGAAGCGTTTTCACGTGGATCTAAAGAGTAATTCTGATTGGTCAATATCGGTTTCATCTCTGTTCAAAGGCTTATTGATTAATTAAATGATTTAACCTGCAGACAATGATTATTAATAATCTTGGCTAATTTATGAGCATTACACCATGACAGGGACATGTTCTTTGTCTGAGTTGGTTTTAGGTTGGTTATCTACCAATTGGATAAAGGAGAATGTATTGAATAGAGGCGACTATTATTTTTTAGCAGCATGAAAGGATTAATTGTGATTAATCAATTACTGAACTAATCAACAACTAATTTAGTAATCAAGTAATCATTAACTGGAGTAGAGACTCAAAAAAATGCCTTTTGCTGAAAGAATAATATTCTTAGATGAGTAAATACGCCAAAATATATACAACAAAATAGACATTTTGCATTTAAGATATATAAAAAAACTTTTGTCTTTAAATCTGTTCTACCCAGAACTCCTCAAGTATTATAGTTTTTGCTTCTGTAAAAAAATCTTATTAAACACTTTTTGCTGTACAATTTTTAGTTAATCAAAAACAATAATCAACAAATCAGCTCTACAGTGTATAGATGTTAAGTCAAGCAGAAAGGGCTGAGATTTTCACATGTTGTTGATAAACAACATGTAATAATGCTGTTACAGTGTCCTGATCTAGTGTGTTTGGGTCTTGACAGCCATTTTATTAATACAGCTTTTATTTAATCTAATGATGCTACACACTCTTTTTGCTCTTTGACATTAATTGTGTTTCCATTGACCATAAAATTGCCCAAATTGAAATTACAAAAATAAATTTGCTTTTCTAAAAAATCCTCACGTTTTATGATAGAAAGTTTTTCCACTAGGATGAAGTGTTTTTTTCCCCAGCTGTATCAGAACTGATGTATTTTGCAAAACTGCACTGGAAAGTTTCTTTTTGCATCACGTGATCAACATGTGGATGTTAGTATTGGCGATAACGAGATGAACGCTAGCACTATGGCTGAATTATAAATGTCTCGTAACTGTTTACATGCCATGATTTTAATGACTTGTAGTGAGAATAAGCTTACTCTTGTGTGATTTTAATTGAATTTCCTATTTAATGGAAATATTGCAGTTGTGAAAAAGCTTTTTTTTTCAACATTAGCAGATTATAAGCAAAGATTTGCACACATTTGTAATGGAAAAGCAGCTACTGTTCAACAGACGGTTAGATTTGGTACAAAGCTTGATCACTGCTTAGTTTTTAATCAAGTTAGATTTTATTTAACAGCTTTTAGACCATTTATAGTCAATATTTTTTTATAGAAATGAATATTACAATTTTAGAACTATTTTGATTCTGCTTTTCTAGAACAACAGTTTAATAGCATGCAAGTATCTGTTTATTTTATTCTATTTTTCTACAAATTATTTAATGAACTGTTTTCTTCTCTTTAAGTGTCCAGCCTTGATTGGGTGTTGGTAAAAAAACATTAGTATTTGTCATTTAATCAGCATCCATGTCACACTGGAGTGTTTCAACCCCTTTTCACAAAAACTAACAAGCTAAATCCTCTCTGATCTTAATTAACAGCAGTTTGTCTGAATATTTCAGAAGCTGATGCAAAGCCAGACAGAAAAAGCTTTTCCTTTGCAGCAGCAGATAATTGGAGGAAAATGTCAGCATGGACATCGAGGAAGAGTCGCCCAGCAGACTCCGATGTGTCTCTGAGCAGCCTTTAAAACGCCTAATGAGTGGATGCCCACTTCTGCTAACATTTTCCTCATTTTATGACTATTTGTGGTCATGCAGACAGTATGACGAGAAATACAGCACATACGTTTCTCCTGCTCAGGCTGTCTTCTTTATTTAAAGCTTTTACATTCAGTAAGCTGCCCTTTCTGGTTACTAAATCACTCGGTAATATAAGCCAACTGGACTTTATTGGATCCATTTTTGAAAAGAAACTACTGAGAAAGGAACTCATTTAGAAAATAAACTCCTTTTAATTATCTCAAATTGATTAGAAACGACTATATTCCAAGACTACTGCCCCTCTAATCTGGTTATATGTCTGAATTTTAGTGTAATGTCCTTTCACCTTGTGGTGATTGTCGAACATCTTGATTTAACCAGCTTGGAATAAATTATTATATAGTCTATCTGTCTGATATTGGAAACTCCCTCCACCTCTTAAGTTAAAGTGGAAGTCCGGCTACGCTATAGAGAAAGTTGATTTTAGCAAACTGGTATTTAGGATCTCATTTTCTTCATCTCGTGACTACAAGTGAGGGTCTTTATAAACACATATTGGTAAATTGAGAACTTTTATTTTTGGTTTATCTTGTTCTTCAACACCAAATATTAGAACAGAACCCATATTTCTCCAGATTATGGCCCCTGATCGGTGTATAAATAAATAAATAATTCCACTTTATTGTCATTGCACTGTCACAAATACAAGCAACGAAATGTGGTGTGGTCGGAGCCGGGAATCAAACCAGTGTCGACCTGCTGCCAGCCGGGAGCATTAACCTCTCGACTATCAGGGGCCATTAGGTGAGCCACTGATTATCCATCCTGTTATCACTTCACTGCAAAAGCACAACATCTTACCAAGTATTTTTGATCTACTTTCTAGTGCAAATATCTTAGTTTGTCTTATTTCAAGTTTGCTAACTTGCAAGTAACTTTTTGGCAAGCTATAACAGATTGTTTTAAGTTGCTAATTCTTTAATATTGATGGAAAAGTTCCAGTTCCATTGGCAGATTATTTAACTTCTAAGACATTTTTCCAATAAGTTATTTTATATACCAACAGAACAAGTACTTTATAAGAAATATTAAGAAATTATCGGCTTCTTAACTAACAAAGCATCATAATCATACCTGTCATTTGCTCAAATAAAAAACTTTAACCCAATAAATGGTTTAACTAAGCCTGGCTGTTAGCCTGGCAGATATCTGGCTTAATCTGCTATCCTGGTTTTGTGAAACACCTCTCCTGTTTGCTGTAACCAAAACAAGAGATGACAATGGATGAGCTGCAGGACGGATGACGGCTGCACAGATTTATATTATTCATGTCTCACTAAAATAAATATGATCTTGACAGTGATGTAGAGCAACTTAATCTGAAAGGACCAAAAGATAAAAATGTTTCTATTCTCACCAAGAGAGACAATAAATGTCTCACCAAGGTAAAGTTGATTCTATCAAGAAGAAAGTAATTTATGTGACATAATGCATTCTTACTTGAATAAGTTTTATATTAGAGCTATAATAGAGTTTATTATTGTTTCCCTTGCATTAAATCCCTAATTTCAAGGTGCTGTACAGACAAACAATTGTGCACGTATGCAAACATAAATAAAGTGCAGTAAAAAATACAAAAATATACTGGAGAATACGAATTTAGACGCTAAAATAAAAAGGTAGAACCCACTAATGGACTGCAGGATGTCTAGGTGTTCTGAATAGTCTGTGATTCTGTGTATGAGAGTTTGAATAATGTTGGTTGTGTTTGCGGGGAGGAATATGTTCAGTGGTTATTTGCAGCCCAGGGCAGAATCTGCTTTTGGTAAATGTGATGAAGCTCCATCCAGAGGACAGCCAGTCAGACAGGTGATGGGTGGGATATGAAAGGTCTCCTGGGAGGACTCTGTGCTTTCCTGAGGCTACAGGAAATGGATATAACATCCAGAGAGGGGAGAGGGCATCTTATGGTGTATTTATTTATATTTTGGACAATATTTCTCTAAAGCTTTTGCATCCCACATGGGGACAGTATGTTGGCAAACTCTCCTCAGAGGAATGATGCCGTTTCTTGTCTAGATTGCTTTTTACCAAGGTGTTGGTAAGAGATTGAACAAGATGTGAGTAATCAGGAAGGTGGAAACTGTTTCCATTTGTTCTTCATTTATGAGGACAGGGTTGTGATATTCCTGAAATCCACATTCTTTTGTCTTACAAGACATTTTCACGTCTGATAGTCCGGTAGATTCGGTTCAATTGGGGAGCAAAATTACATTTGCTTTTGCTTTTTCACTGCACTGTAAAATGAACCAAACATTTTGAAAAGCTGTTCCCTTCCTCGCCTGTGGGGGCGCTGCACCAAGAACTACGGTATGGAAACGACACCAAAACTTAAGAAGAAGACATTAGTGCAACTTCTTTCTTTGCAAAATTTTTTAAAAAATGGAGTGTCATCAGATTTTAGTGTTTGTAGGATTTCTCTTTTGTCTTTGGTAAAAAAACCACAAACTATTTCACCTGCCAGGCCAGACAAACGTTTGTTTTGGGTTGTATTTACCCAGAACTGCCTGCGCTGCAGCTCATTCAAACATCTTTCTTTTGTCTTTTTTCTTTACTGAAAATCTAATTAAATCTGAGCATGTAACAGTCATTAAAACATTTAAACATGCATTAGGGATTTAAGCTTTTCAGCTTTAAACTGCTGGACCTATTTTTCTTTTTAATTGCTTCTTGTGCAGCTTTTTCTTAAGCACAGCTGTTATCATCATGTAACAATAAAACCTGCTTTTTTCCTGATGAACCTCTAAGAAAATGAACGTGTCTATTTTTTACCTGAACTGCAGCTTGTGTCTTTTTCAATACACAGGTTCTGCCAATTAGGTTTGATGGCTCTGTTTGAACGTTTAAATTAGTTCATAACAGGAGCCATCAAATAAATACATAAAATGTATTTTAAATACATTTTCTTTAGACATTTTACTTATTTCAAAAGGTTGTTTTTTCAAGTTGCATGTAATTATTTAATTGCATATTTCACAATTTCATGATATAATTATTCATTGATCTATTTAATAATTTAATGATTAATTTAATTATTTAATGTTTTTAATAATTTTATGACACATTTAATTAATTAATGGGAGATTAACACACATTCATTTTACGGTATATTTATGTAATTTTGTCACTCCTGGCCCTCCATACATTAAATCCTCTGTATAATCATATAAGGCGTTTTAAAGTTTACGTACCAATCATGAAGATGACTTTTGGTTTCTTCTTTTCTGTGCAGTGACCTGTCAAAGGCACAAAAAAATGTGTTCAAACATTTGATCCAAACCAAGGCAGAAATCTTTGTTGCCTTTTTGATGACACTTTTTTTTCCTGTGACCTGAAAACCAGATTTTTATTTTGAAAGGTGACGATCTCTCTGTAAGTCCGTCCATTCTGAAAATCAAACCTGGACCGTGAACAGTTCACTTAAAAACATCAAAAGTAAGAACGAGTCACAACTCAAACTTGTCATCGTGAAGGTCATGTTCACTCATTTCACAAGACGCACAGAATTTCTCTCCTTTTCAGTCTTTTTTTTAAATTATTTTATGCAACAATAAAAATGTCAAACTGGGTATTTAAAGACTCCTTTAGATAGAAAGCCCATTCAACACTTTTTATTTTTTGTGCTGAAATTTTTTAAAATCCTTTTAAAACTAAGATTCACTGGAAAACAGAAATAGATTTTTTTAAATCAAAAAAAGACAGGAAAATTTATTGTGACAGTCCTAAAGGTATTTTAATTCAAACTTTTATGAGCATGAATAATAAAACTGACCAATATTAAAGCCTCTTTACATGACATTCATGCAGATCTTCAAGTAGCATGACTGCAGAGTTTGTTTTCAAGGCCGTCTGCTGGAGATGAGCGGGCATCGGGCCTGAATCAACTGACCGGTCTCCCCAGATATTAGCCGGTCAATAAGGTTGATGCAGAGCGACAAACTCAAACTCACGTTGGCCGTAGAGGGAAGTTCATTCATGCATCTGGTCAATAATGCTAATAATGTTGCGACACTTTTGGCATTTCCAGATAAAAGGTTGTTTCTAATTAAATCAGCATCTGGGACAGAAAATATGGTGTAGAAGTTATGTTTTCCTTCTCATTTTTAATTAGCATATCTAGTGAACTTACTTTCTGTGGCTCCTTCAGCATACTCCTCCTCTTCATCAGCCTGCAGAAAGAGAGATGTTAAGATGTTAACTGCTGTGTTTTAATATGATTCTTTGTTTTTTGGAAATTCAGACATCTTTGAAATAATTCACAAGTTGCCAAAAGTTTAAATATTCTTTATTGTGTCGAGCGTCAAATGTGAATTGTTTTATTCATCTTCATTATGGTCATTTATTTCTTTTTTGTTTTAGTTTGCATGGAGAAACTCCTGTTGGTTTACTTGGCAACCCAGAACAAGTGCTAAACTAAGTAGCAGTTTAGCACTTTGTTTTATTTTATGAAATTAGATTACATGTTCAAATTTCATGAGTTAAATGTCTGAAGAGCATTGTTTTGGTCAGGCTGAATAAAAAAATATGTTTTTATTCTTCTAAGCACATTTTCTAGTCCTAATATCCAGATTTTTCTACAAGGCTGTTTATTTTTTGCTTTAAAAGAAGCAAATTGAAACGTACTAATTAGCATTTCCATTAGTTTTTATTTGCTGTGCTACCATGTCAAACAGTCGAAGCAGCAACTATTTAAAAAAAGAAAATCAAAACCTACCAAACTGTGATTTGTGTCCCATTGCACTGCATATAAATATTAATTTATTCATATTTATTTCTCACTGATAAACAATCTTTTTGGTCTCAGCGGATGAAGAACCTTGATGACAAATGTTGCATTTGCAGAAACAAAGATATTTAATTAATAATTGAAGGTTCTCCATGAAAAACTGTTTACAAAATTCGACAAACCTGAGAATTAGATTTGAGTCTTTGACTAGCAATCAATGTGAACCACATCAAAAACACTGAGTCATTTCTATTCAGTTGAATAAAAAAAAAGAAGAAGAAATGCATCCAAAGTAGTGAGTTAATGTAGCAGTGAGTCTGTTGGCATTTTAAACAGTGCAGATTGTGCAACGCATTCAGAAAAATCTGAAACAAACAACTATTGTCTTCCCTCCTAACAATTCAGCGTGAGCTTTCATCACCTCCTGCTTTTCTTTCACGTCCCACTGAAATGCGTTTGGATCTGCGCTCAACGGCTAACGAATGGCTTTCATCATGCACTGAATGCTCAGTAAGGTGACTGTCTGGCAGCTACGTGCAGAAAAGAAATAATAACTGCTAAATGTGTTCTCCTTCCAGTCCGAGGCGGCTCCAGACAATAAGTTTTGTGCTTTTTTTTTTTGTCAAAGCAAAATCAAAGCGAGCAGCACGGCAAACATAATAGATCTTTTGATGAAATGTTTCACGAAGCGACGTATGAGTTTTAATTTGATTCGATCCGCCGTTCTAACACAACTCCCAGAAGATTTATCTGCATTTCTGTAAACGGGAGGTAATTAAAAACCGCTCTCACATCACGAATGACTCGGGTTGCTCCGACACCTACAGTGTTTTCATCTAACTGGGTCGTCCAGCAGTGATACTAATTTTATTAGGGCAGAAGGTTTAGCTGTTTGACATTTAGAAATCGACTCCATGCAGATGAGATCAGGGTGAAGTAATTAATTTTCAAAATATAAAAAAAAAGTCTTGCGTGTAACACTGTTAAATATGTGCAATTTCTTATAACTGGGCAAATCTGTACTATTTGTTGCATTAAAACTGCAACTTTGTGTTTTTATTTTTTCTGCTTCTGTTTGCTTTTCACTGGATAAATATTGGAGATAAACCCCAAAAACATAATCACAGAGATAGGAAGCAGTATCTGACTTCCTCAAACTGCTGCTAATGAAATGGATGAATGTGAGAAAATAAATTGCATCATAAAAATGAAACTTTGGTCAAGCAACAAATGCAAAGCAAATAAGACAGCAGAGCTCTTTTCAGATTTATTATGCATGTATAAAGTGGTGGACGAGAAAAATGAACAAGTGTTTATCAGGGAGAGAACAGAAGATTACAAATAAAACTGGATATCTTTTCCCTTATGATTTTATACAAGAAAAATGTAATATTCAGGATTACAAATAAGACCATTGCAATACCAGTGGCTCTCCAGTAGGTGGTGACAATGGCAACGTTAAAGACAAAAATACAAAAAGAATTGAGCAGATGAAAAAAATGGCGACCTCTTTAAGTAGAAAATATAATAAAGATGCACATTTTTGAAGTAATGAGTTTTAACGTCTCACAAACAATGTTTAGGTTAAGAGGAAAATCAGGCTTCCTACTCAAGGCATCAGGTTAGTTATTTTAAGGATGCTTACTGTTTCCCCGAAAAACGATATAAATATCGTCATTGTCATCAATTAATGAAATATCCCTGGACCGAACTTAAAAACTGGACGTTCCTCATTCGAAGAATCGCTACATTATGCTGCTAGCACTTAGCTTTCGTCAACAACTCGTAGGCGGAAGTGAGAGCATTGCACAACAAAATGACCCGGCTGCAACAAGGTGCGCTAAGTAATAAAATGCAAATTAGGAAAGCTTTGAGGCAGGTAATTTTCCTTGAGGAATTTTAATAATCAAGGTACTCTAATCATTCGAGGAATCGTTGCAGCCCTAATATGAAGCCTGCTGATTCTGGATTTTAGCTGTGGAAACTTATTTTCTGGAGTGAAAAATCACACTTCCCTGTCTGGTAACCCAATTGAGAAGTCTGAGTTTGGAATAGCTACCAAAACACTTCAGTTCAACTCTGTGGCTTTGGGATGAATTGGAGTGGAGTCTGCAAGTCAGGTCTTCCCGTCCAACATCAGTGTCTGACCTCAGAAATGCACTTATGGAAGAATTGAGGAGTTTTTCCCATAAAAACACTCCTGAATATTATAGACAGCCTTCATAGAGGAGATGTTGCTGGGTCAACCTTATAATGAAGCCCTTCAGTAAAAAAACGTGACGTCAAAGTTCATGAGCGTGAATACTTCTGGCGTTATTTGTTTTTATTGTGCTTTAATAAAAACAAAGTCAGTGCTTTGACTGCAGAGGTGATTACAACATTTGGATGCCTGTTACTGTGAAGCTCAAGCATAGCTGGAGTTTGGGGATCAGTGGAGCCTCTCGGGTAAAAGCGGAGCCCAGTGCTGTTATTGGTGATAAATAAATGGTGCCAGAGTGGAGGAGTGGGTGCCAGTAACAAGCCAGCTTGTCATGTGGGTACACCAACTGGTGTGATGACTCAGAGGCAGAAACACATGCACGGCACAAAGCACACCCACGCGATGGGTATAAAATATTCATGCATGAACGCCAAAACCGTCAGTAAGACGCACTGATCAGTTCATTTCTAGGGAGGAGATACAGTAGAGACGATGCACTCAGACTTACACAAATATCCAAAAATAACTCCCTCTGTTATAGATATTAACTGCTTTTATTCACGTGGCATTTACTGGAATCTTGGTGCATTTAACCCATTTTCTGTTGTGCATGTTAACATAAATCTTTAGTTGTTTATAAATTTAATTGCATGATACACCTGACAGTCTGTTAGACTCCGTTTGATTGGGGACCAAAGTTGCAACACTTGTTATATTTTTAACTGCTGTGGTTCACTTTCACACAGCACTGAGTCAAACAAACCAAATTAATCAAAACCTGTTCCCCTCCTCGCCTGTAGTGGCGCTGCAACTTGCATAACGTGGAAAAAATGTTTCCATTGCAGTTTTGCAAAATATGCAAATTTCTATACAGCCGAAAAACCAAAAACCTATCAAAACGGGAGTTTTTTTTCCAAAATGGCCAGTTTTCATCTAGCAAAATTATTTTTGTAATGCCAGTTTGCGCAATTACATTGTCAGTGGGAACTAAAATAGCTGCATTTTCCAACCATTAAATCAGCTTTTCTAACTTGGCAAGCTGAAACGCTCGACCTTTTCATGCATGAATTATGACTCTTCATGTCAGGATATTTTTCCAACGTGTTTCCGATTTTCTTAACGCATAAAAACAAGTGGGAATTTTTTTATTTATGTGATTAGTTGTAATTTTCTCCAAATACAAAGTTATTTGGGAAATACATCAGTAGTATTACTTGATGTCATGATATTTTTTTTCACCTGTTCCAGCCCTCTACACTAGAAGGAGGGTCTGGATATTCCTGAGTTGCTTTTTCGTCTGTTGATCATATTGGATTTAACGAAAAAATGTCTTGCACTTGCAGTGGATGGCCAGTAGTTGGCAGTGTGTCCACTTCGGTGATCTGTGTGCATTTACAACATAAAAATCCACAAGAAAATGGCTTTTAAATGGCTGTCCACTGCAGTGACCGCTATGCATGAGAGGCATAAAGTCCTTTTTTTATTTTTATGGAGAAAAAAAACCTGTTTGTTTGGAACAAGGAGAATATGTGGAGAGACTAAAAGAACTATTTTTTCCACCCGGTCTGATGGCTTTGAAGCTATTTTTCACAAAAGGAGTTGAAATTATGATTTAATCAAGGTGAAAACTGTAGAGTTAAAAGGAAATTATCTGAACTCTGTGTTGATTTTTCCAAATCCTCCTGCTCTAAAGGATTGCTGTTATGAAGCGACCCCTATTCTGGATTTTCCAAACATGGAAGAAGATGCTTCTGTGTAGCTAATGCATTTTTTTCTATTTTTTATTTTTGCTCATTAATCGCCTCATGAGGATGAGCAGTGACAGGAAACAGCCGCTGGCAGAAAGCAGAGCTGCAGCTGCTCAGCTTGGATGTGATGCTGACTGCAAACTCGCTGGCGCTTCAGCTTTGGGTCCATTTGTGAATGAAACCTTGGTGTTAATGATGCGGCGTAGCCGCTGCTTCATTAGCCAAGGGAAGACCGAACCTTTTGGGATCTATTCTCTAATGAGATATGACACAAATACAGTCGCTTCAGCACCGATGCAACCCTGCCGCTTCCCTGAAAACATGAATAAAAATATGACACCAGCTATAAACTGTGCCACAGCCTTTGTTTAAGGCAAGGCTGGCAAACTAGTTTCCCCTCTGTTACGTAAAAACTGTTTTGATGAAAAATTAGGTCAGAAAGAGTCTCACTACTTTAATTATTATTCACTGTGACTGCAGAATAGGTGTAAAGGAAATAAAAGCTCATTTCATTTGTCTAACAGAATCTTAAAGATGCAAAAGCATGCAGAAACGTTTTTTTTTTTTTTTTCAGGTTGTTTTGTTTGGGATTTTTATGTGACAGACTTTCATAAGGCAGCTCATAATTGTAAAGTAAAAGAAAAAATAGCATGTTTTCTTTTCAGTCCATCAGAAAAAGGAGCACAGCTAGAAATGGGAAATTTTAAAAATAAATTCTCCAATTTGTTTTATACCACTTCAGATTTCTGATATCTTTTTTGTCTGACGTTCTTTTCTAAAAAATGAATTTAGAAAAGACAGAAAATATTTACAAAAAGTGGCTGTGAGTTGTACAATGGCATATTAGGGCCAGGATATGATCACTTTTGTTTAATTATGAGAATATAATCATAATATTTGCAAAATAAAGATGCATTATTATCAGAAAAACATCTTAAAATTAGGAAAAAAGTAATTTATTTATTTTTTTGTTTCCCCACCAGGGGGCTTTTTGTGGGCTCTAGTGTCCCTAAATAAGGGCCACTAGAGCCTAAATAAGGCTCTAGTGGCCACTAGATAGTAGGCTGACAGGAAGGGGGTAATGAGAGGGGGGAAGACATGCGGCAAATATCATCGGATCAGGGAGTCGAACCCAAGACGGCCGCGCCGAGGACCCAAGGCCTCCAAACGTGGGTCGCGCTAACCCCTACGCCACCACAGCACGCCCCAGGAAAAAAGTAATTTTAATGGAAAAAAAAGCTAATAGATCAAGATCTGACGTGGCCACATCAGTCCATGTCGTTCTCTCTTTAAAATAGACATAGTTGTTTGTGCAAAGGTTTCAAAGTCTTTGCAAAATTTTATTGATAATTTGATGCTGATCTGTTAATATATGAAACATTTCCTTATAAACCAAAGTACAACTTAAGATTCTCAACCTTTCTAATTAAAATTAGAAAGGTTTTTCTGTAACGTTTCTCATAAAATTACTATTTAATGTTTCTAATATTACCCCTGTATTCTTATAATATTATGACATTATTCTCGTAATAAAAACAAAGAAAGAAATTGTAGCCTGGCTCTAATGTTCAAAGTCCAAATAAGTAGAAGGTGTCAAACAAGATGGTGGCGCTTGGTGCACTGACATCACTTTGAACTAAGGAAACCCAAGGAGAGCATTGGTAAAAGAAAAAAAAACCTGATTCTCCAAAAAATTAAACATCAAAAACCAAAAATTTGGTTAATTGGTAAAAATCTTTATTTAGATGCTGGTCGAGACCCGAAGAAGAACTTGCAGCTCTAATTACTCTGACATGCTAAAGTATAAATACTTTAGTATGTAGCCGTGGCACCGCTCTTTCATCAGGAATTAATCAGCAGGTGGAAAGTTTGGGAATAATTGGAAAAAACTTCCAAGAGATTGGACAGCACACATCAAAACCTCCTGCTGCAATCCTCTTTGATCAGCACGATTACTCAACCCATCTCCTCCTCACATCAGACGCTGCAAATACAGGGTGACGGGGCGTTGCTGCGTCTTTGTTCCACTTCGCAGGACGCACCGCGTCCCCCTTCGGCGTGGCGAGAGGTTGCGCAGGGACATGGCCGTCTTCAGCGAGTCGTTCTCGCTTCGTTTGTTTGCGCTCCGCTCGCCCTCCAGCCTCTCTGCGTTTCACCTCTACACGGATTAATGACTTACAGTATGAATAGAGCGGTCTCTGCCCAGGCTTTGAACGTGTCTGAATAATGAGTGGATGACATCATTTAGTCATTGATCAGCCTCATTCAAAGGTCAAAGTATTCTGGCTCCACAAAGAGTGTCAGCCGGTTGTGAAGCCCTGTAGAGAGGAGGGACAGTCAGGACTCAGGTAAGGAAGCTCTGTGATCAACTTAAAGACAAAACGTCAGACTGCTTGGTTTGGTTTTCCTGTAAAAGTGGAGCAGATTCAGGGTTTATTTCACCCTGCGTAGCCACTTCATGCAGATGAATGAGGATGCTCTTTAAGGACTCTTATTAAACTCCAGGTCATAGTTCACCCTATTGAACAGGTGAAATAAGGACTTCGAAGGGCTTTCTGAGCATTTCCTGTAGACTGAATGTGTTTCAAAGTCAAAATAGCCCTTAGAGATGCAAAAAAAAATTTAAACTTACAATTAATTGTCTATTAATGATTTATTAGACACAAATAAGTTCAATTTGATTAACTTATAAGGTCCTCTTAGACCTTCTTTGTTGTAATTTGGCCGCCATCCTGCAGAGGGCGTTGCTGGTCATTTTTAAGCGGCGATAGCGGCGATGTCTCATAACGGAAGAGAGTCTGGTTTGGGATGAAAAATGCACTTTTTCGTTTCTGTTTTAAAATGTAAACACTCGACAAGCTTCTTAGCTTTGACGGAGGAACTTTAAGTGATGGGACGGAGTATTTTAGAGCTGTTATTAATTAATGTAGTTCATGGAATGACGTTTTAATATTCCCTAACAAGCAGAGGTGGGTAAGTACCGTAATTTCCGGACTTTAGAGTGCACCCGATTATAAGCCGCACCCAGTACATTCCTAAAGGAAAAACATTTTGTACGTACAGAAGCCGCACCTGTCTATAAGCCGCATGTGCCTACATACAGACGGTACACAGAAAGAGTTTTCAAAGTTTTAATACTATACCTTAGCTTTTCTTTCCAAACAGTGCCTGAGACGGCAGTAACACAGCAGCAACACGGTAGCACAGCACTAACAGGGCTGGTTAAAAAACCATACCGGTAAAAGTCACTGAGAGCCGTCTTCATCTTCCTCCTGTGCACTGAGACGTGTTAAGTTACATTAAACCTGCGTCTTCCTCGACACATATATTCCACCCGTCTCACTCTTACCTTTTCTGCTCGAACGCCCCTGGCGGCCGTTAGAAAAAAAAAAAAAAGCATAAATAAGCCACATCTTTGTATAAGCCGCAGGGCTGAAAGCGTGTGACAAAAGTTGCGGCTTATAGTCTGGAAATTACGGTAAATAAATGTAACCAGTTACTAATAAACTCTGGCAACACGACAGTGATTCTGTTTGAATGTTTCTCTATTTATGAGGAATCAAAACTTTTCTATTCAGCAACTTAAGAGGTTCCTGTCTTGTTATATTTTATAAATATGTGTAAGTTTAAGAATGTGAGGACCACAATTTTATCTTTATTCAGTCTTTATTGTGTCAGTTGTACTTAATACAACTGACACAAAATAATGCTTGTTTTTATTCAACACATTGTGAAAAATGTAGGTCTTTATGTTATAGAAAGACATCTGTCCCTCTTTTGTACAAGACAAAAATGGCTGCTTATCAGTAACTTTCACCCCTAACACTCATATTTTCCTGAATATATTATCTCTCAGTCTTCATACGTAACTCAGGATTTGGTAGAATCGGCCGTAGTTTTTTGTATTTGGGTTTTCTTGGGCTGCATTCTTCCTGACAGTTGCAGTCGAGCGTCGTCTGACTGGATTTGAACTGCCAGTGAACTCCTCCTCTGCAGATGTTCACTGAGTTTTAAGTCTGTGTTTTGCCAGATGGATTCAGGTCACTGGTGTGTTGAAAGGTGAACGTCGGTCACCTCCATCTGGAGATGTTTTTGTTTATTTCCGGCTACATTCATCCATTCCTTCACTTCCTATCAGGGTTTTTTTTTTGTCCTTGCTGCTAAGAGCTTCAGGAGTTTGATGCTGTCACAGTAAAAAGAGAGTGCAACAAAACATTTTACTGGGAGGTCATCAAAACAAGCATTAATATCTTATAGATGGAGAGTGATCTAAAAGTCACATTCAAAAAGAAATACAAGTTAACTTTTATTTAAAGAACTTGGAGAAACTGTAAGACAGCGTTTTATAAAAACAAAATTCAATCAAGATGCGTTCACACCAGCTCTGTTTTGTCTAGACTTCCTAGACAAATCTTAGTTTGAGTTTGTCTAGAAAGTTCAGTTCGTTTGGGGAGGTGTGAATGCGCAATCAATCTTTGATGTGGACCAAAAAAGCAAGAAAAATAGTGCACATGACTCTAATGGAAAGAAATGGGAAAAAAATAAATGGGTGCCCGGTTCTGAAGAACTAAAAAAGGGAAATAACCATAAATAAGTACATAAAGGTCTTAATGTGAGCAAAAAAAGAACCTGTTTCAGCTACATGCTATGAAGCTGGGTTAATCTGCCCCCCAAAAAGAGACATATGTGATAAATTAGCATAATCAGAGACAGAGAAACAACGTACAACAAAATTTAAACACATATATTTTATAAGTTTATCACTGTCCCCTCTTCTTTTAAGAGCAGGCACAAATGCCAAAAAGTGAACTCCGGTCCGCCTAAAAACCTCGGTCTCAGTTTGGTTGCAGTGAACTCTGGCGCAGTATGAATGCTAAACTTAATAGAGACGGCTCCAAAAGCAGGAAGTGGATCACAGTGCAGGGCATTCTGGGTAAAAACAACCTAAACAAACGAGCTCATCTACCACTAGTGGGAGAAATGGCTTGTAGTCTTTTACCAAAGACAAAAGTGAAATGTTAAAAATGGTAAAATACGACGCTAATCCATTTTTGTTTCCATTTTGTGAGGAAGAAAGTTGCACTCATGTCTTCTTCAGAGGTTGTTGTGTCGTTTCCTTCAGTTGTTCTTGGTGCAGCGCCCCCACAGGCGAGGAGGTGGAAAAACTCCCTTAAAGGTACGCAGTTAGTATTTGGGGCAAACGGATGTTTTTCACTAACAGGTCCCTGATCTGAAATCATTAAATTGAAGACATGGAGAGAAAAACGGGAGGCGCAGAGAGTGTGTATATGAAAAAACGCTGACCTGGTTAGAAAACAGCCTTAGAGAATCAGAAGTGAAAGATATTTTGAGTCGTTTAGTTGGATGAGAGATCAGACAGAGGTCGGAGTTGTTGCTCCACCGACAGCAGCACCATCCAGATTGTGTGGAGGAACGGAGCTGATTTGAAACGATGCCAAACGTTGCACAACAATGCCTGCTATCTCAGGACATTTACAGCGCTGAATCATCTGGCCTTTGAGACGAGCTCACCGACACCTTTTTATTTTTTAAAGCTGCTTTGAGGCTGTCGCTCATGTTTGAAACCAAGGAGGAAGCGAGGAGAAAAGAAGAGCGCCGGATGTGGAAATCAGAGTTTATCTGGTTGGTGATCTTCATTTAATCAGAGAGAAATATTTAAATATTAATATTGAAATGAGGTTAAAAAGGCTAAAGAGGATTTTCTACACTTTTATTTTTATGGAGTTTTTGCCAAGTTTTTATAATGAGTTAAAGGTAAAAGCTTCACATTATGTTTAACTAAGTCCTATCAAGTACTTTTGGTCTAGTTTATAGATATCTTAGTACACTTAAATTAAGACAAAACTAACTTACAAGAGAGTTTTCAGCAATTTATAAATGCTTGTTTTAAGTAAATAATTCCTTAATATTGATGAAAAAGTACCAGTTCTGCTAGCAAATTATTTAACTTATAACAAGACTTTTTCCCAAGTTATAAATCAGATAATCTGCCAGTAGAACTAGTACTTTTTCATCGATATCAATGTATTATTTGCTTAAAAGAAGCTCCTGTTTCTTGCTGAAAAGTTACTTGTGTATTAGTTTTTCTCTTTCCAAGTATACAAAGATATTTATCCTAGAAACTAGACCAAAAATACTTGGTAAGGTTTTGTTTTTGCAGTGCAGTTTGAATAATTACTGCATTTATCAGTGCATGTCTTCATGCACAGCGCTGGGAAATCATCTCACCTGATTTTCTTTGTGGGTTTCCTCTGCCAGGCTGCCGGTTTCCCCCAACAGATTGAGATCCAGTTCGCTCGGACCTGAATGCAGACAAACCCAGTTGTTTACTCATAACAGGACCACTTTATCAGCTTGGTTTTTTAGGAACAGAGTGAACAAAGTACATCCTCTTCCAATCAGTTTAATGTATCAGGACATAATAAAATGTTCTGCTATTTACTAGGTTAAACAAATTATTTAAATTCACTTTAATGTGTCAAAAATACATAATACACACACTCTTCAGATGAGAAAAGATGTGCATGAAAAAGTAAGTACACCCCTCCTGTTTCAATAAAATTTAAGAACTTTATTTACTAGCAGCTACTTGTTCTTATTTATTAAGAATTTTGCAGCATGGCTTGGTATGTCTAAGTAAATACAAAATTAGTGGAACAATTGTCTTTCAAACAGATGAGAAAAGCAGATTACCAAAAGCCCAGTCTCAAAGTAACTGTAAAGCACGGTGTTGGTGGGGTGATGATGTAGGCCTAGTTTACAGCTTTTCTGTAAACAAATGAGTCAAACATAAGGTCGTCTATCCAACAGCTGAAAACAGGACACAGCAGTGAATCTATAAAACGATGAACAATGGAGGTGGCAGAATCATGCTCTGGGATTACTTTAACATAGTACTAAAGCTTTTGTCAAATTATGAAGTTTTTACTAGACGCCACTCAGTTTTGACCCTAAACCTGCTTGAAAACTAAAGATTTTTATTGTTCTGCATCACTGTGAGGTGAAACACAAATCAGCAAAAATGTCTTCACTGCACAAAAGTCCAAAACTTAATCCAACAGAAATCTGTGGACAACAGATGTTGCCTCAATCTGATTAATTTAGAGAACGTTTTCAATGTTGAAGGGAGTAAATATATTATATACAAGTCTGGAAAAAAATGAGACCATTTAAAATGATCAGTTTGTCTGATTTTAGTTTTTATAGGTGTTTTTCAGTCAAATGAACATTGTTCTTTTATTCTATAAACTACTGACATGTCTCTTGACATTCCAAGCAAAACTTTAGTATTTACTTGCAGAAAATGAGAAATGGTCAAAATAAGGAGAAGATGCAGTGCTTTCAGATCTCAAATAATGCAAAGAAAACAAGTTAATATTCATTTAGAAACAATATTAATGTTTTAACTCCAGAAGAGATCAGGAAACAATATTTGGTGGAATAACCAGGAGGTTTTCAATGGGTTCAGTGCAGTGGGCTCTTCATTTTGTCCAGAGCTGTATGTGGGATGGGGATAAGCAGAAGTGACAACATATTCACATTCCCTCTGCAAAATAATTTTCTTTTCATGATTTAAAACCTCTAGAATCCTAAAACATGAATCATTTTGTCCTGACCTGCCTTTTCGAGCTGTAAAAACCTTGTGAGGCTGTAACAGCTGGATGAGAAACAACATCTGGAGGCAGTAGTGCATAAATCAATCATGGCTTCCACCGGTTTTAAGAACTCCTTAACCTGTCTGCTTCCTACCTGCAGCAGCAGATAAACAGTTTTCTCAGAGCAGGAGCTTCATTATCCTAATTGGCTTCAGTTGATGGTCTGTTTTCTGAGACACACCTGCTGAGACCCGAGACATTCAGCGTCGGGTAGAAGCTAGTTACATTTACTCAATTACATTACAAAAATTTACTTTTAGGAGTATTTTACTACATTGCACTTTCTACTTTTACTTCAGTAACTCTATTACAAAGTATTTCTACTCTTAATTTAATAAAATTTCTGGATTTTTCTACCCACTGAATGAAAAACAAACATGTTTTTACCAAAAACCCACCATAAACACACACACATGCAGTTTTGTTAAAGTTTCATAAGCTTTTAATTGAAAAACTGATTTAAACTTGTATGAATTATCATTTTGGTCCTTAAACTGATTGATAATTTGATCAGTTTACTTGATCAGTTTTTACTTGATACTTTTTTACTCTTACTTGAGTAAAATATGTTGAAGTAGTGTTATTCTTTTATATATACATATTACACACACACTGGAATTGGAAGACTTTTTAAATATCCAAATTAAATCAACAAAGCAACAAATAAATTAATTTTGAAATCTTTGTAAACAAGATTGTCCTTCAAAAAAACAGCTAGTGAAACCGAAGCACCAGACTGAAGATTTTTACCATCTTATTTTTGGTAGAAACAAAGAAAAAAGAGAAACGATAAATCATGCCAATGGAATGTATTGAGTCTGTTTTAATTTATCATGCGATTAACTCATTTATTGATTATTGTGACAGGCCTTGGTATGCATCTGTTTGAGCTACTGAGTGAATTGCTGCACCTTAAAAACCCAGACAGCTGCTATGGTTTCTAATTGACAGATAAATTTATCATCATCCTCTGTGAATTTAGTAAAACTTCTCCACCTGCAGTCTAACATTTCAAATTTATTCAAGATGCAGATGTTCAGAAGAAAACCAGAAACTTTTCCCCTTTTGGTTTTTGATGCATAATAATAATAAAGATCTTTGTGATGCAGTGAAGTGAAGAGTCAGCAGCCTGTCAGGGTTCATCTGGCTCCGTCAGCGTAGAGACGTCTCTGCTTTTACCGGGTGGTGTCAGGTGGCGGGGGCTCGTCAGCGCCACCTCGGCCCAGAACTCCTGCTGCTGCTGCCATAATCAGAGAAACCGCTACGAAAATGCTACAGGACGATTTGTCCTTTTAGAGTCTATTTTTATATCTGGTCATCAACTCATCATTGAAACATGTGCAGCTCGTTCTCATTCTCCATAAATTCAAGCTTATTATGCTGCACAATATTCCACTTCTTTATTTTTACTTCTGCGTCCCTACTGCGAGCGTTTTAATCTTCACAATGAAGCCAAACGATTGTTTGTTTGTAGCAATAAGAAATTGCTAAAAACAATTTCTTATTGTTTTTAGCAAACATCCAAACCTGCAAGCTTCGGCGTCGCTGGCAGACAGCAGCTTATTACCTCCCGCCTGAGGTGGAAATCTGCTTTTAACGAGGCATTTTTAATTTGCAGTGAGTAACCTGTTTGTTTTGAAGAGATAACAGGATGAGGTAAAGATATTTGGAAACATCCAGAGAAAAATTAAAGCCCAAGACCAAACAAAGTTGTCAAATATTCAGCATAAATTACCAAAAACTTATAAACTTACAAACAAAGCTTTGACATAATCAAAGCTTTGCTGTTGCAATTCTGCTATTCTTAATATTATTGTTAGTTTTTAATGAAGTTGTCAATTATTACTGCATTAATTTAACATGTTAAAAATAATTGATGCTTGATTATAATGGCATGTAAGTATGAATTCATTATACCAGTTATAGATATGGATATAGAAAATACTAACTAAAATGTAACCAAGTTAACAGTAATTTATTGGATGATGATGAAAAAAGGGTGGATATAAAAATAAGTTTATACTTTTACCCTCTCCTTTGAACGTGTAAATATACTTTACTGTTGCTCTTTTTCTGGCTTTTGTTTTAGACTTATTGTCTTGGTATGTAACTTTATTCTTTTATTAAACTACATTAAGTAGTGTAGAGTCGACGCTCAGCTTCAGTTATTACAACTAAAAACCAGCTTTCTACTGCAAATAATTTAGTAGACTTGAAATGAGACCAAACTAACAATCAAGTAACTTTTCAGCAAGATATGAGAGCTTGTTTTAAATCAATAATTCCTTAATCTTGATGAAAATGTTCTAGCTAAGTGAAATAATCTGAAAGTGGATCTAGTTTTTTATCAATAGTAAGAAATTATTGGCTTACAAGTAACTTCTCAGCAAGAAGTGGGAGCTTCCAAGTTAGATTCTGACTAATTTCAAGTGTACCAAGTTACCTGCACTAGAAATCTAATCAAAAATACCTGTAATAAGATTTTTTTAAGTGTGCTCGTTTGAAACACTGCGATACTCTTCAAGTGCAACAACGACAATGTAATGAAGTTTCATGTGTGATTATGACACAATTTGAGCCCCATTTTGTTTATGGAGCTACTTTTATGTATTTTAAATATGTGCAAATGTTACTGTCCATCCCCTGCATCTGTTTAGTTTTAAAATTTGCATCATGTAGCTGACGGCTCTCATTTTGGGGGGATAGAGCGTCAGTTTGCTGTCAAGTAGCTTGAGGGATTGTCAAGGATCGAAATGAGAATGGGCTCCGAGTCTCATTATGTGCTCAAACCAAACGATCTGAGACACAGATCATTCAGAGAAACAGACATGTGGGTGGTTTGTGGGTCTGTCTAATTCTGAAACTGAAATCCTGAAAAAGCAGACAATTTTGTAGGGTTTTTCTCTCTAGCTCGGCTCCTATCCTAAATATTTATCTTAAGATTACTCTAAATGGATTCACCATCCACCAGCATCGCTGTCAATACCAAAACTCTGAACATGTTTTTGTCACAAGCTGCTTTTAGGTGCAATATGTCACCTTCATGGTGACTTTTCACCTCCTAATGAGAATCTGCCTCCTTTTGAGCAATAACTGTTCCTCGCTAAATTGCAGAAGCTGCCCATGATGGACATTTTGCTCAGCTTTTAAAACACAGAGGAACGGCAGCTCCATTGTTTCTTTACAGTAACACAAGCATTGTGGCTGCGATGGAGTGGAATTAAAAGTCATAGATCATATTTTTAATCAGTCGTTTGGTGATTTCAGAAGCTTTTCCCGTCTATGACATCAGCAGCAGAATTAGCTTCAAATGTTTCTCTATTAGATTCAAATCTGGCTGCTGCAGTTTTACTTAATGTCAGTCAAACACCGAAGAGCCAACATGATATGGATGGATGGATGGATGGATGGATGGACAATCGGATGGATGGATGGACAATCGGATGGATGGATGGACGGGCAATCGGATGGATGGATGGACAATCGAATGGATGGATGGATGGATGGACAATCGGATGGATGGACAATCGGATGGATGGATGGATGGATGGACAATCGGATGGATGGACGGGAAATCGGATGGATGGATGGATGGATGGACAATCGGATGGATGGACGGGCAATCGGATGGATGGATGGATGGATGGATGGACAATCGGATGGATGGATGGACGGACAATCGGATGGATGGATGGATGGACGGATGGACGGGCAATCGGATGGATGGATGGACGGGCAATCGGATGGATGGACAATCGGATGGATGGATGGATGGATGGACAATCGGATGGATGGACGGGAAATCGGATGGATGGATGGATGGATGGACAATCGGATGGATGGACGGGCAATCGGATGGATGGATGGATGGATGGATGGACAATCGGATGGATGGACGGGCAATCGGATGGATGGATGGACGGGCAATCGGATGGATGGATGGACGGACAATCGGATGGATGGATGGATGGATGGACGGGCAATCGGATGGATGGATGGATGGATGGACAATCGGATGGATGGACGGGCAATCGGATGGATGGATGGATGGACGGGCAATCGGATGGATGGATTGACGGACAATCGGATGGATGGATGGATGGATAGACGGACAATCGGATGCATGGATGGACAATCGGATGGATGGATGGATGGATGGACAATCGGATGGATGGATGGACGGACAATCGGATGGATGGATGGATGGACGGGCAATCGGATGGATGGATGGACGGGCAATCGGATGGATGGATGGATGGATGGATTGAAATGATTGAAATTTTGATCTGAACCATAAAGGTTGTTTAGTGAAATGATCTCAAACTCTCAGCGATGGTCAACAACATCCTGCCAGCTCATTCGTTTCCTTTAGCCAACCGTCTTATGAAACGCATCAGCCATGAAATCAGCACAGAAACACTTTCAGAGCGCCGACTGAGCGCCGACTGGTCGCACCTTTCGGATCAGCTCTGTAAGCAGCTGTTGATCAGTTTTACATAACAACCTGCAGGGTGTGAAGTTTCAACCTTCAGTCTCTGTTTCTCACAGAGCTGCTAACTCTCTTAATCTGGCTGCTCTGCCAGCTTGTATGTTAACCAGGAAGTCTGTGGGCGATGGCGCTTTTTCTTTCCTCCACTGAATGTGGGCCACTTTGGTGAAGCTTACTTACAGACGACACTTTCTGGAAATTAAGCTGGAGAATACAGCTCTATAAAAATGAAGAGCCCCATTGAAATCCTCCTGGTTATTCCACCAAATATCGATTCCTGATCTCTTCCTGAGTAAAAACATTAATACTGTTGTTTCTAAATGAATATTAACTTGTTTTCTTTCCATTATTTGAGATCTGAAAGCTCTGTGTCTTTTTCCTTACTTTGACCATTTCTCATTTTCTGCAAGTAAATACTAAATTTTTTCTTGGGAATTTGTTGACAATTCCTCAATTTATTTTTATTTTTTCTCCAAACTCCAAGATTTTTTCTTTAAGTGGGATATTTTTATAGTTCCACCTGGATCTCTAGTAAATATTTAAACATTTTATTAAAATTTATTAAAGGTGAGTCAGTCTTCTGTGTGAACGGTTTACAGAAGAATTACACTGCAAAACTGTATTTTTGGCCTATTTTCTAGTGCAAATATATTAGTAGACTTGACATAGGACAAAACTAACTAATAGATTACCTTTCAGCAAGATATAGGAGCTTGTTTTAAATAAATAATTTCTTAATATTGATTAAAAATACCTATTCCATTGGTAGATTATTTCATTTGTAACATGGGAAAAAACGTCTTGTTATAAGTTAATTTGCCAATGGAACTAGAACTTTTTAATCAATATTAAGGAATTATTGACTTAAAACAAGCTCCTATATCTTGCTGAAAAGTTACTTGTGAGTTAGTTTTCTTTTATTTGAAGTGTAACAAGATATTTGCATTAGAAACTAGATCAAATATACTTTGGTAAGATTTTGTGTTTTTGCAGTGTACTTCTGTAAAAAGCAGTGCACTGTTTACAGAAGTAATAATGGACGCCGCCATCTATGGATCTATTTGAAGTTATTGATCAATGGGAGCCGGCAAGATCATAACGAAGCAAAGGAAGCTAATAAAATGAAAGAACAACTAAAAGCATCGGCCTTTTGTGGCGCATTGATTGCAGCTTCTGTAGAGAAATCTGTTTGGATGTGAAGTCAGAGCGAAGAGTGGTTTGATTGTGATGTGATGCGCTTCAGTGACACAGACTTCTTTCATAAATTAATAATTATTTTCAGCCATTGTTTACGTCCAGATTTACAGCGTCTGGCTTCTGCTGGTGCAGAATTATGATTCATGTCTCACATTAGTGACATAAAAGCTGGATAAAGAACTGGGCCGTCCAGACCGCCATAAAAAAGTTGGATATGGGTCACATATTTGGGGAAAAAAACTATTTAGGACAATTTGAAGGGACCAAATAAAAAGTACAGTGTAGTAAAAATACTCCTATAAATAAGTAAATAATAAAAAAAAAAGTTACTCAAGTAAATGTAATTGAGTAAATGTAACTAGTTGCCACTCATCTCTGCCTGACAGTGACGGTTTTGGACTGTGAAGAAAACCCACAACATTATTTCCAGCTGCATCTTCTCTGGTTTTTCTTGCCTGGCCTTTAAGTTTTGGTAGGCGGCCATGTTTTTACAGTTTGCATTGCTGTAGTCTTTCCATTTTTGGATGATTGGCTGAACAATGTTCAAACTCTGCTTTTAACTCCTAACTTGTCTTAATGTAGTTGTTGTTATGCATTATATTTTCTAAAAAAATCTATGAACCACTTTATGCTGACTATTTAGAGTAGCTTTTGAACCATAAGAAATGGAACATTGACCAACATATTTGATGTGCATTAATGATTTTAATGATGGCATTTGACAAAATGTAACAGGTTTTCACAATTAACTATGTAATGTATTTTCTTCTAAAACATTTTCATTTTCTCCAACTTCAGTTATTTTCACTGTAACATGACTAAAAAGAAGAATAATCTATGGCAGTAATAAGTTTCTGCAGCCACTTTCTGCCATGAAAATGGTGATTTAATACTTTAAGTGCACTAATGTCTTTATTTCAGTTTGAACCGAGCGTTTTACAGGTCCTGACAAGTCCTTTATAATTACCGCATGTCACTGCTAATGAATAAAAAGCTGATCTTACCGGCAACAGGCTCTTCGGAGGGAAACAGCTTGTTATCCAAAGTCATGCTGATGTTGCAGAAAACCTCCTCCTCATCTCGATCAGCATCCAGCTGAAACAAGTGAGAGGAAAATATTAACTGTGGTGTTTAAAACTTTCTTGACGTTACCTTTTGTTGCTTCTGCCTTTGTTCCTGGTGGAGTTTGACAGATGAATGAGGCCTGAAATGAGCCGAGGGGCTCTCGGGTCTTTCTGCATTCAAAGCACACCGGAAGCTTTATTAACGTTACATTAATTGGCTTCTCCTGCGTGTCGATCGGCCCCTTTCAGAACCTTCAGAAGCCCGGCTCGCTTCTTCTACATGATCAGGAAGAAAGAGGGCCGTGACGTATAAGGTTTCTGAGTGAACTAGAGACTTCACTAATCTGCTTCCAGGAGACCCTTATGTGCCATTCAGAAGAAATTACAGCGGCTGAAAGGCAAAAAGTGACCGCAGACTGTAGAAGGTGCCAAAATAAAATGGCAGTTTCATCTAAATGCACTGCAGTCTTTGATAACAACAAAATATTTAACCAAACAATACACAAGGATCTGTTTATCATGTCTATGCAGTAGATTTTGTTATAGTGGCTTAGAGTACAGGATAATTTACTCACAATTAGCCTGTTTAGCTTAGCGTAGCTTGATCATAAAAAACTGTATTTTTAGCGCCGTTAAGCTAACTCTTTTTATCAACTTAAAGTGGAAATTATTTAACCATTATAGACTACAAATTGCAAACAGCTGTTTAATCACTCCCCTTTCAACTCACAATTAGTCTGCTAAATTAGCATAGCTTAACTGCATACAACTCAGCTCCGTCAAGCTAACTCTGTTGAACTTTATCAACTTAAAGTGAAAATTATTGGCTCATTATAGACTACAAATTACAAACAGGTGTTTAATTACTCCCTTTAATTCTTTTACAGTTAAGCTTAGCGTAGCTTAACTGTATATTTTAGTGAAGTTAAGCTGACGCTATTCAACTTAACTTAAAGTGAAAATCATTGAACTAGGGTGACCAGACGTCCTCTTTTTCCCGGACATGTCCTACTTTTCAGACCTAAAAAAATGTCTGGGGGGAATTTAAAAATCGTCCGGGATTTTGGTCAACTGCCTCAAAACACATTACATAGCTTACAGTGCATTGTGATTACATTGCCACTCCGTTCCACTACTATATTCCAGGTTTCTTTGTATGGCAAATTAGTCACGCCCTTCTCCCCAAATCCAAGCACGTTGCATTATGTGTGCTAGTGTGTGTGGGAAAAGTAAAGATAGCTGAGTTGACTTGCACACCGGCCGCTAGACTAGTTAAACCTTAAGTGTGACAGAAGATAGCACATGTGTGTCACCCTAGTAAAGGCGGTTAGTTAAAAAGCAAGGTTTAATCCTAAAGTAGACCAGGTCTGTATCTTTTGTCCTTTATCAATAACACACAACTAATGTTTCCTTTGAGAGTCGCCGTAATTTAAACCAGTTAAGATGCTGATCAGTCACTAAGGAAGGGAACACCACAGGTTCTGGAAACCCCACTGCTTCGTGCTCTCAGCCTACCTGTGTAAGTCGGTCAGATACTATATGTACTGGAAAAAAGCACTTTTTGGGCTGTGCTCTTGTCTGCATGGCGGTGCCTGGCGTGCGTGCCGATGTGTGTTTGGGCTCTGCAGCGCGGCAGTCGGCGGGTGACAGAGATGGATGTGGCGAGCTGCCCGCAATGAAATCTCTGAGAGGGAGAGGGAGAAAGTCAAGGAGGTATGTATTATTGCAAAGTTAGCGGGAGCGTAGAATAAATGTATTAGTTGGCGTGCCCTTGGTAGCTCTATTGATTTTTACCCTTTTCATATGGGTGTGCTGCTGGGTGTTATGACGGGAAGCAGGAACACTCTGACGGTCTGTGCATCTGTCAGGATTCCATACCTCAATCTGGCATTTTAGTTGAGAAAATAGCAAGTATGACTTTGCTAATAAGTTGGTAAGAAATCCCACTAATGACATGTAAGAACCTCACTGTGAAACTGGACAGCAGGTGGCAGCAGCAGTCTGTAGAGGTGCTTACCTGAAAACAGTGGAACTTGGCAACATTCTGGTACATTAAAACTACAAACCTCTCTATATATTTTGTTGGGCTTTTATGAGATATCAATCCATCCATTGTCTATACCCAGCTGTCCTTGCCCTGGTACTGGTTCCTATCTCCAGTGGTTATCGGGTGGAAGGCAGGGTACATCCTGGACAGGCCCCCACTTCCAGGTTTGCCAGATTTGACTGACAGTTTCCAGTCAAAAATAATGTGCAACCTACCCAACTCCAAAAAACCAACCCAAATCCCAAACTCTAATGAAACTCATGTTAATAGCTCAGTCGTTAACTGTATATATAGAGACGTGTTTATTTTTATTTTTTGGTTGTTCTGACCAGAACCTGATCCCATTGACCCTTCAAAGGACCGAACTCTTGGAACATATCGAGATCCTAATATAAGTGCAATACAGGATTTATTAAAAGTTTTTGTTTTTCTGCTACACTATTTTGAAAGAATTTTCTCTTGAACACTTTCTAAAAACTACAGAAAAGTTTGAGAAAAGCAGCCCAAATTTTATCAACTTGCCCAAGCAAGCAGTTTTTCCCAGTCTGATATGTTTAAAAGCAGCCCAGTTAGGGGGAAACATGGCCAATTGGGAATAATTCATTCAGCAGAGGTCCCCACGTATTTGAAATGTCCTCGCAAAGGGAAATTTGTATAACCGCAGACTTGGGGTCTAATAGTTGGGGTCTTTATGCCACTCTATCAGGAGTGGCATATAGACCACTCTTGGTTTTTATACCACTATGAAACTGAAGCAGTAAGAAATTGCGGAGAAAGAAACCATGGTTGCTTCCCAACCAGGCCTAGCCCCTGGTTGGGAACAAACAGGGTCTAGGCAACCAAATAACTTCATTAAATGTGTTAGTATACACTTGGATTGTGGAAAATGATGGAATTTGTCATGGAAATGTATGCAAACAGTACAAAATCTCAACCGTTGCTCAGTTTGTAGAACCCTCTTTCGAGGTTTTTGTGAATTTGTCTCAACCAGGTTTACAGTTTCAGTCGGTTCCATCTCTGATACCAAACTGTTCAGATTTAATATTACATGTCTTTGGAATACCACTGAGCTCCGCGCGGAACAGTTTCCAGGCAAGTTTGACAAGGAAAATATAATTGTTTTTTGTTGTTGTTTAAAATATTGACTTCTTTTCCCAAAATACTCCTCTTATTTATTTTTTTAATCCTGCTCGTTTCCAGCTGTAAATGACTTTTCTAATGTTGGCATTCAATCAGAACCTTGCTAAGAAACTAACAATTGGCCATTGTTGCTGCTTTGTATGTGTACCAGACTGGGCTTATGGAAGATGCTAACAATACTGAGGTAATGTCACTTTTCTCATTTGAAACCTTCAATAAAATCTACATCTAGGTGATGAGATGAAGACAGAGGAAGTCCATTTGACATCCGGAACTCAATAACACCTAAAGCTCCATTGTGTTGCATCTGCTTGGATCTATTGGCAGAGTGATGCAACACCCACAACCTTTCATTACTGTAGTCTTTTATCCATCTGTCCATACAGCCATTGTCCTGTTCAGAGTCAAGGGGCCCCTGGAGAACATTCATGCTTGAACTGCTAGGGTTAATTTAGAATCAACAATTGATCACGCATGGAGGCTTTCCAGCTAACATGGGGAACAGGATTAGGTACAAGATGTACATGGCCTGTGAATTATGCAGAAAAAGATACTACTTTAAAGTCAGACTCATTAAAATTACTCAACAACTATGAAAATGAAGCAGTAAAGAAATCAACAATGGCAGTTTTCAGTTCAGGTTTAGAGCTGGATGGCCACAGATGGAAGAATGTTAAAAAGTCCCAGGGAATGGGAATGTCCATGTTTCAATTATACGTATATGCACAGAAGACATTTTAATTTGCTTAATTTTTTTGCAGCAGGGCCATAAAAAGGTCACATTAACTGTCATGTCCGACACTAATGATTCAATCAACATTAATGCTCTATCATTAGGCATCTTTATATTGTGTTTTATGTTTTATAAAACATAAAACACATTAGCGGATTAGCACAAGTGTGCTCATCACTGCTGGGTAGCCTTGTCTTTATAGGTGTATTTCATATCGCAAAACCTTATGTTGCCTATATGGGAATCCTTTTACACTTCACTGTAATTCCCAATTGGCAGTAATGATCTGGTTCTCTTGCCACTCACACAAGATGCTGTTAAAGTCATACCCTCACACACAGTGTGTGAACCATCCTCCAACATCTCGGATCTTCCGTGTGCATCGGCGTAATGGTCGTCGGTGATTTCTTCCTCGAGTTAGGATGATTTACTTTCCATTTGCAGTTTCCATTATTTCCATCCCATCAGAGGGTATTAAACAGTTGCTTATAGGTCACCATGTGAACCTCTTGAATCCAGCAGATGAAAGCTTGAGTCCGATCTGTCCCGCTGCTACATTCACAGTCAGCTTTTTACCGTCCTTAAAATGGACCCAGATATTATGTCTTATTGGAAAGATAATAAAACATATAAGGAGGGTTTTCAGAAGATCACTAGGAAAAAAAAGTGCGGAGTGCTTTGAAATGGAAACATCTCAGCTTTTGAAATCATTCTCAGAGAGTTTTGCACTTTTGGTTTTCCTAAGAAAATCTGACACATCCGTATATTTAGTCATGAATATAAAATGAGTTGTCTGAATCTTTGTGTATGTATGCTCACCTTTTACGTACATAAAAAGGACTGTTAACATCTTTACATATGGGTTATTGGTCTTATGCCATAACTTACTAACATAAGAAACAGAAGCTTCTGGTGGATCATCCGTAAAAGGGATTGGGAATAAAACACACCAAGAAGTCTGCCAAAAAAAACCCCAAAAAACTATCTGATGTTTAATGCAAATGTTTTAAAAGTGGAAAATTGCTTCTAGGGTCTATAAAGAGATTTTGGATTCTACGGACATCTCCAGCAAATTCTACCTTTGACCATTTGTCAATGTTTGATGAATGACAAACTTTCAATCAAACTCAAAAGTTCCATCTCAAAGTTTCCTGTAGACTGTAGACCTCACCGTGTTAAATATTTGTTCATGACAGCACAATAACAAAAAACAAAAAAACCTGTATTTTTAAATGTCTTATTAATTTAGTAATTTTGAGTGGTGTTCCTTAGTTGGATACAATGCCTTCGTGCTAGAAGTTTGACAAAGTCTGTTGCAAGTAGTGCAGGTCATGCATTTATTTATTTACATATTTATTTTTTTTGTATTTTATAATAGCCAAATTAGGAATAGTTTAAAATATCTTTACTCATAATTTTGAGAATAATACCAACCTTAAGGCAGCAGCACATTGTGTCTCATGTTTAATCTCTGCTCTATGTCAGCCATGTGTCTTGGCCACGATGTAAAGTGAATGATTTGCACAGCTTCCATTGAGAATATAGTTGGTCCTCCAATTCTGCCAACCCTCAGATAAAACCCTGCATCTGTCATGTGGATTTTGACAATTGTGAAGTTGCTTACTTTGCATTTTGCGGTCCGGCTCCAGATATATGGTGTGCTTACATGATTTTATTGGCAAATAAATCCTGAAAAGGCCGGATTATATCCAACGGAATCAAAGATTCAGCTCGGTTGAGAGTATTGCTTTGAGCTCCTTTACGGCCGTATTGACTTGGTCATAAACTGACCATAAATCCATAGGCTTTTAATAATGAGTCCATGCCACCAGCTGACAAGAGGCATATGTCTTTTTCTATGGCTCGGGAAAACCAGTGGGCCAGATAATGGTAAATACAATCCCGGGTATTAGGACACTGAGTTTAAGTCATTCCACTTTGATGAGTGCGGCAGTAAATTCCACTTCAAATTGCGAAGGCGAGGCGGCGTTTAATCTTTCGTCCGAAGCATTGTAAACCAGTGGCACTGCCGGAACCTGGGACCTTCTGTCCCGCCAATGAACTTCTCCCTCTGATTGCTGAGCACAGCCAGCAGATGATGCACTAATGAAAAAGCTCACCTTGTTTCAGCTCATTGTCTTCCTTTCCATTCCCGGGAAGTGCTTCCCGTATGGATGTGTTGGGAGTTCACGGAGCCAAGGCGCTCGCCGTGCCGCCTTGCTGAGAACGCAAGCATTTTTAATGAAAACGCTAAATTGTAGAGGGAAATTTAAACCCATAACTACTGAGTGGCAATTTCCTAACCCTTGGCATGGACGGTGCGCGGGCATCGTTGGGCGGCTTGTTGATTGAAAAGTTTCATCTGCGGTATGGGAGGGTTGTTATTGCTTTTTATCCGGGCCAAAGAAGAGAGCAAAATGCACCTGGGCTCCACGGGTTCAACTACACAGAGTTTCCAGCCATGTAAAAGGCTTTACAGTCATGTAGGACAGAACTATGTTCTGCTTTTTTTTTTAAAGAATACATCATTACAGCGCTTTGTGACTGTAGGGTGGTGCAAAGAAAAGGTTCAATTGTATAATTCTGAATTATGCTACCAAATCTCCATTTTATTCAACCCGATTTGGGTCATCTGGATTTTTTTAAAATCTATACTACATTCACAAGCTGCGTTTCCGTTAAAAGTGCGGACAAAACATTTTCAATACTCAGGTACTGTTGAAAAAACACAATTTCGCAAATGTGTTGTTTCCATTAAATAAATAACGCAATTAAAATCACATGTAAATAGATTTATTCACGTGATAAGTCGTTAAAAAAAACATGTCCCACCACAGTTCTCCAACTACTTCCTGTCATATTCTTCTTCATGGTTTATGCCAGTTTCAACATCTGGTTGTTGATCATGTGACTCTTGTGATGCGAAAAAAGTGTTTCCATTGCAGTTTTAAGAAGTACCCCAATTTCTATACGGCCAACAACAAACCTTATCTTAGCGGAAAAACCAACAAAAAGAAGAGTTTTTTCAAAATTGTCACGCTTTTATTAAGCAAATCTATTTTCAAAATGCCAAATTGTGCAATTACATGGTCAATGGAAAAGATTACTGGTGTTTTCAACATTTTAGGCATGATGTACCAGATGTATAATGATTACCTAAAACAATTATTTTTTTAGATAATTATGATGTTTGTTTCATGATTTTAAAGAATCTTTGTCTTCCATCAGAATGTCACTCAGAAAATAATTACATGACCTGGAGCCATATCTGTCATTTGTGAGTCAAGTGACCCAAACAGAACCTTTGTAATACAAATCATTTTAGTAATAATATACAGTTAAACAACAAAGATTAAACTCACATTGAATGGTTTGGGTGCATAGGTACAAAATGGTTTGTTTACAAACAATAAATTGAAGTAGAAAGAGAAGGAATGGAGACATGAACAGGCAAAACACAAAATATATGGAGTTTTTCCAAGTTGGTGAAAAAACTGTTTTGCTTCTTTTAAAAATCACAAACGTATTTCAGAAACAAATCAGAAACTGTTAAAGTCACAAGGAAAAGAAACTGTCTCAGAACGCAAGATTGACAAGATTAAAATGAAGAAAATCACTTCCCTTTCAGGATTTCTACTCTTTGTGAGCCTGAAAACAATACAAGCTCAACAAAATATGATTTAGTGTCAGGTAAGAAGAAAAACAAAATCAAGACAGATGGCTGATTAAGTGTTTGGAACAGTTAAAATGAACCAGCTCAAGTAAAAAAAAAAAACATTCAGGGATTTACCGATACGGGTGAAGGCTCTTCTTTCTTAATGTCACTGTGATTACCTCTGCAGAGAAACTACCTGACTGTACTTGAAGGATGGACAACCTGTAGACACAACTGTTGTCTGAAGAACAAACCTTTGTTTTCTCAAGAGAATCACTGGAAAAAGACAAATGTTTCATAGAAATTGATAGTGAGCCACATGTTCAGCAGGACTGCATGATGTCATTTACAATCTTTTTAGCTGCTTAGTAGAAAGAAATAAAGACACTGTCATATATGTCTATGTGGTCTAAGTGGGTCTCTGAGGACCAGGCTTATGAAGTAAATGGGAAGCCCAACTTCAATCAGAGAGTTACAAAATTATACATATTTTTTTTGGAACATTATAGATTTCAACCACAACATTCATTGTTTGATTTTAATTTTATGTAATAGACCAACTAAACAATTTCCCACAATTGTGGGACATTGTTTTGCTTGGTATCTCCTACTTTAAAAGTAGTTTTATTCTTTAAATTAGTTCTTCAAGTAAATGAGTTTGAGGCGACTTGAAGAGTTACGTGTTTGGACGACTTCTGTCCAATTTGACTGAGCTTGAGCTTAGACCATAGACTGGTAAAAACCAACCCATGTTCTACGCTTTGCTTCTTTCAGACGTTCTGGACCCTCAGCTATAGAGAAACGATTGCTTCCTGGAGGCGTGGACTCTGTTGACGTTTGAAACAATTGGATCTGATTTTACCCAATCGCTAACGTTTGTTACAAAACCAGGCTTTGTTAATTTTGTGTAGTATTTTAATCCAACTTTAAATTTTTATTTAATAAAAAACTAAAGAACTGCCAGCAAATCTACCAAACGGATCCATAACAGCAACAAAACCAAACTATGTAGCCAAACTATGTCTAAACTGGTTAGTATTTGCCCTGTTTTTGAGAAGGCAAGCCGCCATTCTGCCATTCAAAACAAAGTTCTGAGCAGGACGGAGTCACTGAAAGTGAGAGCTGAGCAGCAAATGGGAAACAAAAGCAGCAGTCGGCTCTCACTTTGTGGGAGTTAGTCTTAGCTGTTGGAGCCAATCATGACCCATCAGTAGTGTTGGCCAGGCTTCCAAATATTGAATTAACATTAACAGCCATCTTGTTCGGCTCAGCACTTCTCTCTTCGTAGTAGAGGATGGTTGTTTACAGCGCAATTTCCAGTAAGCGTCATAGCATCAAACTATATCACGGCCAAACATTAGCAATTGTGTAATATTTAAAACTTCAACAGAGTCCATGCCTCCAGGAAGCAATCATGTCCCAATAGTGGAGAACGACGTAAGTGTAGGACAAAAGGCCGGCTTTTACCAACTCATGAGTCTATCAAATAAAATGTTTCTTATAATGTATTCAAGTCTGTGTTGAGAAGATGGGAAAAAGTTGAAGTGGTATAAATTCTTTTGCGAGACACTTTATAACCTTGTTATTTTTATATTCTTTATGTCCTGACTGTTCTACTGTCAGTAATCTGAGATCAGGGGCATCTGAAGAGAACAGCTCCGCTCTACTGAGTACACACAGGCCAATTAAAGCTGATGCTTTAACAATCACAGTGTGGTGATTTGTTATTCATGAAAGTCAAATAATAACAATTAAACCATCTAATATAGGTTACCTGCTGCTTGCAAGCTTCTTTAATTTTCAATGATACCAACACCCGACCTTGGAAAGAGAGATCAAGTCGCCTCATTTTGGATCACAAATCACATCCTCAATCATCATTGTATTTAGAAATTAACGTCTCAAATGCATTTAGTCATAAATTCAAACAGTATGACGCCAAATGATTGTGATAAGACGGGGCTTGAAGGAACAATTTAAGCAACTAAGTCGTTTTGTTTTAGGAAGATGTAAAAGACACAACAGATTCACATTCAGTGTTTTAGGAAGCAACATGTCCAAACAGAAGAACGACAGGCAGACATTCAAACACAGGGTAAAGTGTCCTTGGCTGAGAAATGTGCAGTTGCTAGCCAAACTCTGGCAGAGTCAGGAGATTAGCCTACTTTTCTCCAAAACAAAAGAATTATGCAAAGACAAGGGATCCGAGGCATGAAAGCTGGAAACAGCTGGAGGACGGGAATGTGCCGGAGATTTTAGGAATCCTTACTTCATTTGCCTAATTTCCTGTGTAAACGCTCAGCATATCGGCCTACGTTCTAATTTAGATCTCCCCAAGTGTTTTCTGGGAAGGATTCTCAGCTTGAACAAACAAACAAAAAGTTAAAAGATTGATGAATGGGACAAGGAAAAGAAAGCATATGTCCCGGTGTTCGCCGTATTCTCTAGTCTTTGTGATAAAACACAGAAGGTTGGAAGTGGACTGTTCTCATCTTCTACATTATTTTTCCATTACCATCTTAAGGGTCCAGACGACTCCATGATGTTCACACTCACCTCACCAGTCTGGAGCAAACCCAAACGCAGGTTTAAGCATAATGAAACGCCTTCAAAACCCAGAGCAAGTTCCAGACCAGGAGTCTACAACTCCAATCTTCAACCATGCAATTGTTTCACAAATGTTTTGCTGTGTTGGTTTGTTCTTGTGTTCTGTTCTTTGTGCATTTTAAATTTATTCATTGTCAGGCTTTTTCCCTTTGGGGTTGTAGATTATTTGTACTCTGTTCAATATTACTAAAGATGATTGTTTATAAAAACTCAGACCAAAGAAGAGGCCTGAGAAAACTCCAAATTTGTGTTTTTGTGTTCATGGGAAAATGGAGATTGCTGCACATGACAGCCTACAACAAATAATGCACCAATATATCCACATACTTGCTTTGACACGAATCCCAATCGACTTCGTCTTGTGTTTTATCAACTTTACATTCTAATACAGCATTTAAAAGTAGTTCAACCTACATATCCCTCCACACAAATGAACCTACTGGCGCCATGTTTAATTCCTAACAGCAACTTATGGTTGTTTTGAAGCAATTTGATTGGCTGACTTAGGTTTTGCTGTGCGCTACACTTCTTTGTGGTTTCTGCCAGTAGTAACAGCCAGTTGTTGATCACTTGACTCGTGTGATGCGAACAAAGTGTTTCCATTGCAGCAGTTTTATGAAATACAATCATTTCAATACAGCTGAAAAAAAAAAACTCATTGTAATGCCAAAAATTTTAGCAAGAAACAAGTTTTTTCAAAATAGGCTTGTTTCGATTGTGTGGAACTATAAGATTGATGGAAACGCAGGTAGTGAAAGCATGTTTGATGAAAAACCATAATTACGCTCTGACCGTTTCATTTGGACTTTAGTGCAGCAGCTGAACAGGTCCAGTCCATTTGATTCTCAACACACATTATTAAAAAAAGAATAAACAGTAAACAATAAAAATGCCAAAAGGCTCTCTAACCTCACCATGGACATTTCCTCTTACAAGAGTGTACCGACAGATTCGGAGCCTGAGGCCCTGTATGTTAATTGCTTTTCACAACATTCAGTATATGTTCTAATTAGCCTAAGTTAATGGACCCGGAGGGACTTTTATTATTATGTTTCTTTTTGTTCTTCAATAAAAAACAAAGTTTAAACTTGCTAATCTGTGAAAAGTACCTTTATATTTTACATTTATATGTTTTTTTTTTTTTAGATTTATTTTTGTTTTCATTGTGATTCCTGCACTAAAAACAGGAATCAGCTTATTAATAAATGAGATTCTATTCATTATACGAAAAAGTGGCTCCCAGGAATCTGGCTGCTTGGGGCACATCGCATTTTTCATCTGCTGCCATCTGATTAGGACAGAATTTCAAATGATATTTGGCTTCACACGACTTTCAAGCTGAAAAATGAAGAAATATTGCTCCGCCTCAACAACACTGTGACCTTGGTTGGCTTTAAAGTCTATGACAGATCTGCTTTGCTACCAAAGTATAAAGCTATACCTGTTTTAGAGGGCCATGGTTCCATCCACCCATCTGAGAGCATATGTCGATTTTACTTTATTTTAATGGGATTATGTCAGATTTAGACACCGTATTTAGCGAGATGTTAATAAATGCTAATAGTCCCATGCAACAAACACATCATACAAAAACAACAATAGAATATCATTACTAAAAACTAAGGAATACAATAAAAACAGCAGAGAAAAAACAAGTCCTGTTACATGTGATTTGCAGGTGATGGAGCTCAAGTTAATATTAGACTTAGCTTAAAGGCTGAATCAAAATGTTGGTGTCGATTAAAAGGTTTACAAAGCAATGTGTCAGGAAATAGTGAAACAGGAAGCTCCTAGAAGGTGCCAAAGTTTCAATGATCTGAGCTCTGATTAGCTGAGATCATTAGCTAGGTTTAGCCAGGCTAGTCTAACTAATCTAGCTAAAACGTAACTAACCTAGCGAAAAGGTTAGCTCTGCTAACATAACATTAGCTGTGCTAATGCTAAAGCACCATGGTGGAGATGGTGATGGACAGGCTAACAACAAAAACACTCTCAAAACAATCCATACATGACATCTGATTTGCATGTAATTGACAGGTAAATCACTCCATGCCTCCACATTGGAGCTCAGTGTAAAAATATTAGACTTAGCTTAAAGGTTGAATCTAAGTAGATGTGGACAACAAAGAAAATCGATTAGATAACCGGTTTTATTTGTGTTTTCAGCTGTGTGCCTGTTGCATCTGATGTGTTTTCATTTGGGTTTGGCAAATGATCTGTCATGATCAAATGTCATGATCTGTTGTGTTTAAAGCTCATCTGAAATAACCCCCCCCAAATGCGACTCATTTCTCTCGCCGATTTGGAGACCTTGGTTTAATTTGAGTTCTGCACCAGAGAGATAAAACCTTCACTTTCTTTCTGTGTTCTGTTCCTTACCATCAGTTCATTGAATTCATCTTTGCTCAATAAGCAAAAAGGACGAAAACTAAGCAAAGAGACAGTTTGTACCTTAACTGCTGTATATACCTAGGCCTATTGAGCAGAACAAGGTCTTTTATTATTATTCAGATTGTGAGGACTATTAGTGCGGTGTCACCTGAGGAAAACGCTGTATTTTTTTTCTATTTCTTTAATAGGATGAGATACATGCTCAGCCTGCAGCTCTCTCTGTTCAAGCCGGCTCATGAAAGGCCGTTTGCAGCCAGCCGGCAGATGTCTGTCCTCTGGCCAGGCGGAAGTGAAAACGTTCTTTAATTTGAATGTCTGAACATATCCGACGTGTTTACCAGAAGTCATCAAGCTCGGCTCCTTTTGTCAGAGAACATTAGCTGGTGGCACAATGGCTCGGCCCGACAACGGCGGAACCTTTCAGCCGACACGTTTAATTAAACTGGCACCTTCTGCTCTAGCTTTGTTTCCCTTTCCTCCTCGTCTCTGTTCAGACCAAACTCACTCTGCAATTAGAACATCAGCCGCTATGCAGGTCGGCTTTTCCTCTTCTAATTAGAAGGTTAATAAAATTCAGCTGAAAGAGCAGACTCGCAGCCATCAGTGGATGCTGTTTTTGTGTTTACTTTGAATTACAAGAACGCTATGATCAGTACGTTTCATGTGAAAAGAGTGAAGCCGAGATGAGGAGTTTTCCCAAAATTTCCACTTATTTGAAAGTCAATTCCTGCTTGAAGCTGTCTGAATCCAGTTCAGTTTATTCTCATTGATTCCTGCATGCACATCATGGAGAATCTCAGTCGTATTAGATTTATTTAAAATGATCTGCAACACACAACGTTCAGGCATAGCATTATTATTATCCCTTTAGAGTGAGCTAGGTGCAACTAGTGTTGCGTTGTCCGAGCTGTATGCAGGTTCTGATTGGTTACTGGCAGGATTGGTCCGAGCTGGAGCTCATCAGGAGCCAATCAGGATAAGTATTTAGAGGAGCAGCTTCCCCCGAGGCAGGTCAGACCTGCAATTGCAAAAGTTACATAAAAAGAAAAAGATATATATAATTCTGAATGGGTTATAGTTAAAAATGATCTGGAGGAGCATAAGAAGAGCCTTGGGATATTGATTGCTTTATGGTTCACATACATTAAAAAAAACAAAGACATGATGCACAACAACACATTAGACATCTCATAAAAGACTTTCATACCAATGTTTCCACAGAGACGATGTGACAACGTTACAATATGACTGTTCTTGGAGCTGCACAAATGACACATTCACTTATATATCAAATTTCTCCTGAGTGTCTGGAATGTTTTGACATGTGCATAACAAAAACATCTGATCTATACAGATTGCTCTAAAAGATATGAATATTCCTCAACACAACCTCGCAGTTAAACACAGTAAGTCGACCTGCTTCCTAAAAAGCTACAACCTTTCTAAATGTTCTTTTTCTGGGACTTCTGCTTCTGATCTTTTATAGTTGGCTGTGCTGAGAATTTCACTCTCCAACTGCTTTCAGTCTGTTTCTGCCTTGTGAGACTGATGTCTTTACTGATCAAACAACAAACCATTGTGGAAATCGGGTGGGCATTTTTGTTTATATTTTAGAACACGACATTTTTTTACTGTTTCTGGGTTGATGCAGTTTCTCTCTCTGCTGAAGTCCTGCCCAGGCTTTGGATAAGACTCTTTCACAAGACACTGATGATGCTGGTGAACATGAGAACCTCAGTGTCATGCGGTACAAATGGAGATGCACATGTTTGTGGATATTCCAGTACTCCAATGGATCCTCATGTCTCCTTAAGATGATTTCAGTAAAGAACCGTTCCACTTCAACAATGGCATCTGCTGTGGCATTGAAGCTGCATCTCAAGAGGTTGTCAGACAGAAGTCTTGCTACATCATTGCTGATATTTGCAGAGTTTGCGACAAGATTGATGCCCTTTTCTCTTCTGAGAGTTCTGAAGGGAAAAACACAGGTAAGCACTCAGTGTGGTTCCATCAGTTCCAGGTGTTGTGAGGGCTGCACAAACATATTCCGACACAAGATACCTGCTGTTCCAGCGTGTGTCCACATCAGTTACAAGGTTTTGTGACCGTCTTCCCATCTGTATCTGGATGTTTTCAAGCCTTCCCTTCTCTGTGGTGTTAGAGCAGAAATAAGCCACTATTCGTTTAGCGTTCGTTCGCATGTCACAGAGGGCAGGGACCAGGTCAACTAGTAAATTCGATCCGTGAGCAATGCAGACCGAGAGCCTGATCTTTAAGGCCTCAGCACATGCAATCATATTGGATGCAGCATCTATCATCAGGCAGTTCATCTTATCTGTGATTCCTTCCTCTCCTCTGTGTGAGTCTGCATGGAGTCCAGGACAGATTCCCAGGTGTGACTCAAAGGCTAATGCTCAACTCCAATCAGCACAATGCCCAGTGTGTCATCAGTGTCTATGAAGTGGCATGTTATTGCCAGATGTGCCTCCATAGTCATTGACATCCATATTTCTACTGACAGCTGACATCTTTGGCATGGCCTTATTGGTCTTTTTCTTGGTTTTGTTTGTTTTTTTTCCTCCGCCATCTACTTTAATACCTAAAAGGAATGGAACGGTTATTCATTTAAATTACTATTATTTGCAGTGTTTATTCTTGTTGTGTACACAATCTATGAATGTTGGTGGGATCCAGCAAACGAATGAGCCTCATTTTCCACTACTGCAAAGTGTTGTGAACATAACCAGACTGACCACAGCCTTACCAAGAACCTACTTCCTGGAAACTGTAAGATTTATGAATACAAAGCAAACAATTTAAGACACATGATCTACTTTTTCTGTTTCCATTCAAGTATCAAGTGAATTTTGAGCAAACCTTTAAAATCAAACTCCTGTGTTGATGAGAGTTTGCTTTTTTGGTCTGCATCAGTTTGATTATGTGTCCAAAATTAAAAAAATTTGGAGATTAAACTTAAATTTTCTAGAAAAAAAAAAGGAAATTTCTCAGTTCGAAAAGTCCAAATTTGCAAGGAAAGAAAACTTAAAAATTGAGATTTACGACCTCTAGAAAAAAAGTTGAAATTTCCAAGTCGAAAATTTGTCAACTCTTGAAACTATAAATTTCCAAGTTTTTTCTACAAACTTTGTTTTCTTTCCAAGCAAATTTAAGTTTTCATACTGTGAAATTTTCTAGACAAAAAACCCTGAAATTTCTCAGATCTTAAAATCTGAGTGCTTATTTCTAGCAAATGTCCAAGTTTTCAAATATCCATGGTTTTTTTTCTAGAAAATTATAGACCAACCTAGAATTTTTCTTTTCTACAAAATTGAGTGTTTCTGGCAGATATTTTCTGCTTTTATTTGTCTCTACCTACAACGGCCCTAATAATATGGCTGCTTTCAAATTCTGAGATTTGTTGAAATCCCATAACCAGACTCATAATCTGCTGCAACCTTCTATCTGAAAGACTGCAGGAAAAGTAAAATATTCAGTGGCTTTAAAAATAATAAATCCTCCCCATGGATTACATCTATTGAGATACAGCAATACCATGAGCCTATGTGTGTTGGTCTTACTTGCTTTACCAGCTGATTTGTTGGAGAAGCAAATTCATTTTTATGGAGTGTCATTTTTCTTCAGGTAATTATGAGTGCCTGCATTTCCTGCACATCTGCTCTTCCAGTATGGCCCCTCTGGGTCCTGACCGAGGGAGCGGGCAGGCATACCAAAATGTGATTGCAGCGTAAAAACATGGAGATTGTGTCTTTTGATGAAGTACAGACTCGAGTCTGCGTGTAAACGCTTCAGCTGGGCATCACAGCTGAGATAGTAGATGCCTGGCATCTACACTCGTTACCTAATAAAATAAAATATTGGCCAGAACATGGACTCTGGGTTTCCCACAGAATCTTCTCTTTGTTTGCTCTCACTCAGACATTCACCGACACACCAGCACTGTAAAAGTATTTAAGTGATAAACAGTAAAACTGACAGTAAAAATCTGTCAACTGTAAAGCGGTCTAGAGCTGTTGATTTGATGTGAAACTACTGTAAAATTTACCAGTGAAAACAGTAATTTGCCATGCCGTAAAGCAATAATAGCAGTTTTTGTTTTTTGTTTTAACAAAAAAATATAAACTGGTCAAACGTTGTAATTTGTACATTTAGTTATTGATAAATATATGTGTGTGTATATATATATATATATACATACATACAGGTTTAAATTGCTGAACACATCATATTTGTGCCTGGTAATGAATGCATGCTGTAATACGACATGGTTTTTGCAACATTTTCTTACAGTTGATTAGATTCACAATAAACTCAAAGTTTAGTCTGGTGTTCTGTTTACTCATATTTCATTATCATACAGAGACAGATTTAGTTTTTTGATAGAAAATAAAACTGAATGACTTTTAAAACATCTCATCTCAAAAGTGAGCGTTTTCCACATTTAAAGCACATTTGTTCTTAAGCTTTTTGTTGCTTTTGATGAAACGTGGCTTTATAAAATAAAGAACAATAAAGTTCTATGATTTAAAAAACAATGTAAGGAGTGTGTTTTCATTTTAGTTGGCCTGACAAATAAAAGTCTACAAGAATCTGAGATGAAATGATGGAAGGAAAAAATCTCCACGGACCAAAAGATGACAGGAAAACACAAAGATGGCGGCTCATGTGGTTGTTTTTTGTTTGTTTGTTTTGATGTTAATGCACCTTAAACCACGCTCATTAAGATGTTTCCCAACCTTCTGGCTAAAGCTAACACTAATACCTATTTTGCATAAAAGAATAAACACACCTTATCCCAACCTCCCACCTGTTTACGCCACTCAACTCTCCAAAGAGCTGTCGAACCGTTTTTGTTTCGTTAAAACTTTAATAAACATTCTCTTGAAACAGATTGAGTCCAAGATTTGAAAATATTTAATCACTTCAATGTGTATCATATTTTTTACTAATTAGGAAATTTATTAAATTAATTATGAAGAGCCCAAATCAAGCGCTGACCCTAGTATTGAACATCAGTAGCCATGCTTCCATGTTTTTGTTGTTGTTTGTTTTTGAACAACTTCCTCAATTTCAAAAGTTTTTACACTAGTTTGAGGTCGCTTGTGCTTTTCTAAATAAAGACTCAATGCTTTAAAGGGGACATGGAAACATGCTTGACGCCATAAATAACATCGTGGTTGTCCCATCAGACGGTCAATTCCCAAAATCACTCAAAAAAACACAAACAAACTCATAAATGGGCACACAGGGTCAGTGCTACCTTACCATAGCTAGTAAATGCCTAATGCTAACAAATAAATGAAGATCGACTCCCAACTGGATTTAGATCTTTGTAAAGTATCTTTTATCTTTTGCTTTTATTTAAGTAAAAGATAAAAAAATATAATTTGACTTAAATGCAAGTAAAGTTACCAATGTAAAATGTTACTCAAATAAAAGTAAAAGTACCTCACAATTTTCTTCTTCTTACAAGAAGAAGAAAGTTGCGGGATCTTAACCAGATTAAATTATCTTTACTCATCAATAGGTACGACTTCAAATTTAACTGATTAAAATACTTCACTCAAAAACAAACTCAAACAACTTAAAGTACAAACTGAACGTAATTACAGTAATCCAAGAAAATGTTAGTAGATACTTTCCACCCCTGGCAACAGGGAAGTTCCTCTCACACACACATACACACCCCCACACACTCATATGCAGTCAATTGCAGACATTATCTTTGAAATACCTACAGCTGATTTATTCCCCGTCTCCTGTGTGTCTCATCCCATTACGGGCCTCCTCAGAGCGTCATATTCATGTTGTTCTTTCATTACCATGGGCTTATGCAGATTTACATGGATATTGAGGAAGGTTCAGGTCCTAAACCTCAACTGCTCAAGCAATAAAACAAATGACTGACTGGAAAATATGCCAACCACATGACAGGGTGTATGTGTGTGTGTGAGAGAGAGAGATAAACTGAAGTGGCACTTGATTGTTCGTTTGATGAGAAAGTATATGACACCAGAGCATACCAGCTCCTATAATCTATCTCCCACTTCTCATCGCCTCGGTCGGGTTTGTGTCGAGGAGCATTTGCATTACGGACTGAAATTATTCTTATGTCACCCATGTGAAGCTCACACACCCACACACACACACACACCCCCACACGCCATCATGTGGTTGGCATATTTTCCAGAGCGGGTGAAATCCCTAATGAATCAACCTCAATTAGAAAGAAATCTCCAAAAATAAGGTTGTTTTATACCTTAAATCTTGATTTTATAGAGGCATGGAGGAGACGGGGGTGGGGGGAAACTAATTTAAGAATGTGTGCCAGTCTAAATCTATCACAGCTTCTCCTGGAGGAGGTTGGAGTCTTTCATTCTTGATTATGTCCCTAATTTATGCTCCAGCTGTAGCAAAATTAATCAACGATAGCAACAGAAAAAGCTAAAGAGAGATGGCTGGATAAAAGAAACTTTTGTTCTAACATACTTATGGCACAAATACCATCTACATTATACTGGCTACAGTGCAGGCCATTACGGGCAAATACAACCAAAACAAATGTGCTAGTGTAGAGCTAGCGGGAGGAATGGGTCATACACGAATGACCAAAGATAAATCCTACAACCGATAAAATCTGACGCCAGTCCATTTTTCTTTTACATTTTCTGAAGAAAGAAGTTGCGCTCTTCTTCAAAAGTTTGTGTCGTTTCCTTCAGTGGTTTTTGCTACAGCGCCACCACAGGCGAGGAGGGGTACAGGTTTTTCAAACAGTTTGGTTCAATTGACAGTACAGCTTGAAAACCAACTGGACCAGCTGAAAATGTAACAAATGTTGCAGTTTTAATCCCCAATTAGATGTGAAAACACCCTTAAAGGTAAAAAAACAAGAGCGGTGGACATCTGACTAGCTATTAGCGTCCACCACTCCAAAGATTTCTACATTTTTCTAACAAGTTCAGAGCTATGAAACTTTTTTTCAGTTAAGATACCATCAGTATTACTGATTAGAACTTTGATAAATCTGTTTCTTCCCGCTCTGCCAGTACCGAGACGCTAACTGCGTGGTCCGACATTCAGCCGCACAATTTTCTCACAGCTGAGCTGCAGTAGTTTCCATTTTCTTTTCTGTTTCTTCAAATCTATTAAAACAAAGAGCAAATCTTTGCTTCTCAGTGCCTGCAACTAGCAATGTTAGGATCTCTTTAGAGTCTGATCTAAACCCACTCTGCTCTGTGGGAGGAAAGCAGACCCACACAAGGACAATCCCAGCTGATGTTTCAATCTCTGTATCACCGTTGTGCCATCACTGTGTTCTGTATTTGTTACATAGCTCTGTGTGTTTTTATTTTTGTCATTCATTGTACGCAAGCTGTCAAAGGGACCTTCTTTACTCTAAAATTAGCAAAGCTAAGCTGTAAGAATAATGTCATTTTTATATATTTTTCATATGGCTCCTGTTTTTCCTCCCCTTGCTGAACCAATGTCTTGAGAGCTCAGCTACAGTCCAGTGAACCCTTAACTTCCAATAGCTGCTGTCAAAGAAATAACCAGCTGCTCCAGGGTTGTATTTTTGTCTTTATACTTGACCTAACTGGTATTTTCTTCTGTCTTTCAACACTTAAGCTTTTCCTAGGGGTTCATCTTAGTTGGTTGCAAAATCGGAGTGTCTGCCCCGAGGTTCAATTGTACCGTTGAGTTTTTCTGAATCAATCCCAGAGTTGTTTCTGCTATCCACTGTAAAATGGCAGATCCTCTCAAGACGCCGACGTGCTTTCTTTGGCTTTATGGTCGACTCTTCTGATCTGAACACGCGCATCTCGTTTTTCCTGAAGTTTTAATGCGCCTTGGGATCCGAACAAGGGTTAGAAGTTGGTTCAGTTCACTGATTTCTTTGACGTTTTAGATTTTAGAATTGTCATCGTATCCGGTCTTCATGTTTTGACATTGATTAGATTACACTGGAAAGCTGCGAAGATCTGTGAATTGTCTCAACTGGGTGCCGTCTTTATATCTCCTCTCTGATTCTTGTCTTAGGCTTTTAATCTCGTGAAGCACAGAGATGCTCTTGCTTTACTGACTGACGATGTTTCAGACTCCACAAATTTTGATTCTTATCTGCTAATTGAATACACACCTTAAAAGACTTTTTTTGTGTTTGTTTACATAAACTATGAGTATAAATATGGAGTTTGAATAAAAGAAAATGCAACAATATGTTCTGGCACCATTACCATCTGGCTAGTTTTTCTGCTTCAGGTCATTGTTCTGATGTTAAGCTCTAAGCGATTTCATCCCATCCTCAAAGTACAGTGTGCCCGTTTCACCAAAACAAGCGAACCTAAAGTCCCGTTGCATTAATCCTCTTTAGCACTTTGGTTTCAGATTTCTCCAACACTAACTGCACATCCAGACCTCCAAATTGATTTGCTTTAGAAAGTGGAGAAAATCTTTGTGTTCTGAGAGTGGCCTCATTAAAAACCTGAGAGCAAATAACTCTCCAACAGTCACAGCACAAATAATAAAGGAGCTGAATGTCTGTAATTGGCTCTTCACCATCATCTTTCTCTCCTCGTGTCTGAAGCCTTGCAGTGTATGCGACGATGCGTTAGAGTTTCCTATGTCCACGGTGGCACTTTCAGCCGCACAGCAATCCGGTAACGGCTCTTCGGTCCAGACGTAGTTGATGAGTGATGTGAATTATATTAGCGGGCAGCGCCATATGTTGGTGTGACGCTGATGCATAATGGGGTCTTCCTTTATTATCTTGTGGAATTCACACAAGTACTGTGGTGTTGATTTACAGCGTAATGGCTTCATGCATTATTATCAGTGAGTGCTGCAGCGAAGTCACAGACTGGCCCCCCTGTGAGTGTGATGGCATTATGCTATGGGTTGATTGCAGAGTGTGCAGCAGCTACTAAAGTTGGAACGCTGCAAAAGTTTTCTTTAAAGCTCTCTCTGGCCTTTTCTCAGAGTATTAAAAAAAGAAAGAAATTGAAGCATTAAGGATTTATTAGTCATATTTCTGTGGTAATACCTTATCGCACGGATTGTGACTGTGCAATTCAGGAGGGCTTTATATATTTTCACTAAGAAGCTGCATTGTAATTCTTGGCTGGCTCTGTTTTAAAGATATGAGTCAGTTGTTTTTTTGTTCTTTTTCTGATTCTCTTAAAGGACATTTTGCTGACGCACAGAATTTTAAACAGCAGGAAATCACTTTTTGTTGTCTGAATTCTCCAGCTTGCTTCGTTTTTTTTTTTTTCTTGTTAGTGTGTCTGAAATCTTCACATGAATATTTTTAAAGTGAGGTTTTTGTTGCCTTCCATTTGCTGTCTTTTCCGCTTTGGCACTAATTGTCCTTTTAAAGACTAAAAGTAAGTACCAAGTTAGTTAAGGTAAGACTTTCTACTCGTTGTTATCCCTCCTCAATTTTACGATAGTTGGATGTTTAACTTTACGATTTGCCATGGGAACTGTTGAGTTGTTGAAAAAGGAGAGAAAATAAAAAAGAGGGCTCAACTATCCCGGCACCTTCTGTATTATTTGAGATAGACGAACTCGAATAACTGGACTCAGTTGAACCCAGAACCTTCTTTCTTTTTATTTTCCCTTTTTTTTCAACAAGTCAACAAACATTTCTCCAGGAGAACTGTAAAGTAACAATTCCAAACTATCGTAAAATTACAACTAGAACTAGACCACAATGATCAATTAAAGCCTGATTCTTGGTTGCGTTTCTGAAAACACTGTCTCCTTATAGATACCATTGCAGAATTTTTTTAAATATGTTTTCACATTAAGCCAAGGAGTACATGGTATTTACCTGGGAAATGTTTTTACACTGATTGTCTGAGGGATTGAAATCCGGTCACGGAGCAGGATTTGATCTTTGGTTTGACTGTAACATTAAACAGACATTTTGTTCATAACAAAGATAAACAAAGGACGATTGTGTGTTTTTTTATGTGTTAAACTTAAATTGGTTTTGGTTAAAGACTAAAATGACATAAATAGCATTTAAAAAAAACCAAAACTCTGCTTGTAGCATGTATAGTTTGTTTATGGTACCTCAGCCATTTCAGTTTGTGCCTTTCTAGCCTCTTCACCAGCGGTTGTTTTCATGAAGCTGCCGTTTTTTCCCCCAAACATAATTAGATATCATTATTTCAGCCCTGTGATTGTTTTTCATTACAGCGTGGTTGGTGTTTCCAGTGCCTCACATGTGGAGGATGGCTGTTAATGGCAGAGGAGATGACACTCGAAAATCGAAGAAATTAAAACTCCGATTGTTTACTGGTTTCATAATAATTTGCTCTTCAAATCTATCTGAGAAGGAACCCGCTGGCTGGTTTTAACTATCAATTATCACTTTGAAGATTGTAATTTTCCTTGCATATTCTGATTCAACCCAAACAGGGTTCGTTTGAAGGAAATAGCCACAGACAATCTGTGAAGTCTGTTTGTTTCTCAGCACATATCCAGAGTTTTTCCTTCCCCTGCCACCGGTGATTCTGATATTCAGAGGAAAGGATTCTGAGGCTAAAGTAAATTATGTCACTTTTGTTTTGTCATGATTAACACATCAGTTTCCCTCTGACTCCCACTACAAACTCTTTTCTGCCAGGAGTATTTCTTGACAGACCTATTGCTAGCTGTCAAACTCTTGTTGTTCGGCACGGCATTTGTCTGCCTTCTTCGATTTGAAATTCAAATTTAGACAGTTTTCAAAACACAACAAATGCAGTATGCTGTGTATGCAATCTTATTAAATTTTTTCAGCTCTCCATCTTACACTGCCTATTCCCATAACGCTCTTTAAAATCACAGTTCCACTTCAAACAAACCACAAACATAACGTCCATCACGCAGGTCCATCTGTCGAGGACAGGGCCGCTGTGTGCTTTGGTGCATGTAGCTGGGATTGTGGAACAAAGGAGGCGGGGCTTACAAACAGTAGCATTCAGCTGAGCCTCATGCAGGCTGTCCAAAAGCATTCAGCGATTCAAACAGAAGAAAAATGTGTTGTACGCCAATTTCAACATGCCAGATTCTGCTGATCAGTGTCTCCTTTCCCACTTCAAAATGCCTATCCGCTTATCCATATGTAACTTTTGTAAAAAAAATTATATATATATATATATATATATATATCATGTATTTGTTGAAACTGCCTCTATTCATAGAATATGGCTTTATTCCGTGAATAAAACCATAGAATATTTTATTCCATGGTCATATAGAATAAAACAGATAATCTGTGACAAAAAAAAATCAAGCTTCTCTGCTTTCTCCCAGTGCTGACCAGAAACAACCAATCAAAGTTAGGAGGCGTGTTTCAGCACCTGTAACTGTAAGTTGCTTTTTCTCCATCGACACATTGAGCAGTGATTATATGAGTATGATTGACAGCGCTAAACCCTTCCTTCTGGCTCTGATTGGTTGTTTTCAGTGGGAGGCAGCAGTTCATTTCAAAAGCAGCTCAGCGAGGAGGAGGAGGAGGAGGAGGAGGAGATCCATCTTCTCACAGATTATCTGTCTCTTTCTGTCACGACAGAGTGACAGTTTTAACAAATATGCAACAAACATATTTCTCATAAAAGTTACACAATGCAGATATCACTGACTTAAAGCAAACATATTATTACCTCGCTTACTTGAGCAGACAAACTAGGTGGTGTCGTATGCCAAGCGATGTGTCATCTGTTACGTTTCATCCATGTAAACCAAGCGCCTACTAAATAATCCGACACTCTGCTGAAGTCTGTGTGAATTTTGCCCTTGATCAATATTTGACAGTCTCCTTGTATTGGTATTTCTCACAGCCACTTCCTGTGAAAGTGATCAAAAATCCGATCCCTTTCACATCTGAAATACACTCAGCTAACCAATGTACCCAAGTCAACATGTGATATTGATGCTAATGCATCTTTTAGGTCCTTCTGATGTCATAAGCCCCCGTGTGAGCTGGTTTGAGATGAACCCCTGCTATCAGAGGTACAAAAGAAGCACTGAAGGTGGCGGTTCACAGGGCTTGGCTCATTCAGGCCGTAATACGCATGACGAATGGGCGAGTGAGCACAAAACATAGATTTTTGTCTGTGGGTGTGTGTGACAACCTCATTAGAATGATTACACAGATTATACTGCTGCGCCATTAAGTTACATAATGAGGCTGCTTTAGGTGACAGCAGCAGGGCACAGAGAAATGATGGGAGCCACTTTAATGCACCTTTTCATTGTTGGCGTCACATCGGGCTGAGAAGCACCGTAACGTTATGTTTGCTCTGTGTGAAACTGATATCGGCGTTATTTTAGTTCAGTGGAATAGCCCCAGTACAAAGGGTACGATTCATAACGCTTGCTTTGATTTAATGCACCATTAGCCAGCGGTAAGCTTCAGAGAATGATCCCTTTTTTCAGGCCTAACATCTTTTTAGCATCAGCTACTTACCTTTTAAGTTGGAAGACCTGCTTTTGTGCCTGATTGTGTTCTCAAGACTGGACTAACTTAGCTTAATACTTGTATTTTATCCATTTTATCACATTACAGTCATTTAGCTCTGAATGTGTTTTATCTGAAAAAGCAACATAAAGTAGCAAAAAATTTGTAAAGCAGCAGTTGTCCAAAACTCTTTCCATTGTCAGATGACGGGCTGAACTTTGTGAGATGTTCAAAATTTTGGATTTAGTTTTATAAGTTAACTTTATGTCATTTGATCTGTTCCTCTTTAAGATTCTGCTTGGTCACTAATGCTAATATCTGGTGTTGGACACTGCTAGCTAATAAGTTAGTTATGCTAACCTAAAGCACTAATCATGAAGATTAGCTATGCTAAAGTGCTATGCTAATATGGTATAAATAATCTAGGGCTTCAAATCAGATTATATCTAACCTTGGAAGACTACAACCCTGAAGTACTAATTTAATTTTAACATAACTTACATGTTTTATTATTATGAGAGCGAACATGAGGAAAGGAAACAAAACTGCCGTTTAAACAGGCTTCACCTCTTCAAAATAAGAGCAGCCAATGTAAATGTAAATGTCTGCTTACGAAATTCTTGACCGTCGATAAACAAAACTTTTATACAGATATGGAACAGAACAGCTAAGTAAATTAGTGCTTTAGAATTTATCCAAAAGAAAATTAACATAAGGAAGCTAAATGTTTTCAAAGTTAGCAAAAGTGCTAAACAATAACTTAGCTCTGCTATTTATTCAGTAGCAGATTAGCAAAAATGTGGCCCCCACTGCTACAACCTTGAAATTATGAGATTATTGTTTACTAATTAGGACATTTTTAAACAGAATAGACTGTGCTGAATTTTACTCATGGTTATCAAAAAGTGGAATTTCAAATGTAAAAGTGACAAAAAAAAAATTGTAAGTTTTCTTCCACTTCACATTTATGTGCTACTTTTTTTTTTTATGAATCCCATAAAATAAAATGAAGTTTGCTTGTAACCTGACAAAATATAAAAAATTCACTAAAAGGAAACTCTAACAGTACTAAGCTTACTAAAAGCTTAAATCTGAAAGGGAGTTATTTTTAAGGAGATTTTATTTTATATCATTATGTTTTAAAGTTATTTTTCATACCCATATTAACACCATGAGGCATGAGAGTTAATAAAAGTGGCATAATCATGCTTTGAATGTGACTCCTGTGGATTTTATTTACAACCATCTTTGTTCTTTGTAATTTCTGAACAATAATAAAACTTATGACCAATCGATCAATAGACAGATCTACAGTATATAAAAATATCACCCATGTTTCTGTTCCATATTTGTACGACATTAGAGGAAGTACTTTTTATTCCTCTTAAAGGACTCGTTAAAACGAGAACGTTTCTCATTATAACACGATATAAAAATGCGATCCGGCTCTTTAAAAAAGCGTAAAGTTTCTCCTCTGAGTCTGTTTTTTTGAGAAGACACTCAAATGTCCCATGAGGTGTTGCTGTTCTACTGTTACGACCCTGATATATATTTTGGTCTTATTGAAATATAAATCTCATTACACCGAGATATAAAACCTGTTATAAATGTTCTTATTTTAATGAGTTTTGTATCTCGCTGAAATACTGACTTTACTTCCTGGCTCTGGGAGTTAAAGGCTTCCATATATAAAGATGAGTAACTTAAGAAAATAATAGTCTGAGTTTTTTCTACTTGCTTAAAAGTTGCATTGTTTTTGTTCTCCTTTTTTTTGAAAAACTGTGATAAAAAACCACCAACCTAATAATACATCCAAATCAAAATAAAAACATTTCAGATTGTTTAAGGCGTTAGTCTCTCAGTCTCACCAGCTGTATCAACAATGAACAATGTTGTGTTTCAGAAGTCTCCCTTACGTTTTCCTTCATCACTTTCTCAGAAGAGCATCACTTCTGTAATCGACGGTTGTGAATCCACATGTACGACTTATTTTTGACTGTCTCCATAACAACGTCTATTAATCCATCCAGACATAGCTAGCTAGCTAGCTAGCTAGCTTGCAGCTATCACATTTCCGTGCAGACAACAAAGTCCTGGGTCCATTCTGAGATTTTCTGATTATCTGCAGGAACCTCTAAGACGAGTTGAATATCTCCAATCATCAGCCAATGCAACTTTTGGTTACCATGGAGACTGAATGTGGACCAGTGTAAAGACATTACTGCTAAGCACAGAGCCAGATATGCAGGAAAACAAATAAACTTTTATCCGTTTTGGAATTTTATCCACTTGAAAAATCTGTTTTGTAGCATAATTCTTTCTAAAAACGTTGGTATGATTAAGGCTGTTACCATCTGCGACAAATAATGCGCCACGTACTTGCTTTGACACGATTCCTAATCCATACAGTCTTGTGTCGTATTAACTATATTTTAATACAGTATTTAAAAGTAGTTAAAACTACAAATCAACCTCCTGTCACAATGTTTAATTCCTGGTTGTTTTGAAGGATTCTGACTGGCGAACAGTTTTCAGCTTGCTACACTGCCCCCTGTGGGTCTGGCATGTTTCAAACAACGCTCAGAGGCAGACCTGTGCAGGTTCATGTGGATGACAACTTGTCTGAAACCGACCCCTGTGAGTACGATTATTATTTTTTTTAATGAAGTGGCAAAGATATTTGTTTTTAAAAATACCTGGCTACGTGTGTACAAGTCCTTAAAGGGAACTCCCTTTGTTGCTAAGGAACCGAGACATGCTCATTGATCTACATCTGAAGAGGACTCTACTTAATTGATGTGCTCTGGATAAAAGAAGCACTTTTTTTTTTTTTCACTGTATATTTTTTAGATATATATGAAAGAACCATAAATGACTTGCTATTTATTACTAGATAAATCTGTTAGGATAGACCCTCGTTTCCCCTCTTTGTTTTCCGTCTTTTCAAATCTCGCATATCAAAGCAAAATCCCTGGAGAAGCAATCTCCCGGGAGCGCTGGGACCCACTGCGGTCCTGATTAAGCGTCAGACGGGCCTAAAAACAAACCTCCACTGCCAAATGTGACATGAAACGGCAAGTTTCTATTTGAAAACCCCTCAACTATTTCAGTCAGTATAGCATGACAGCGCCAGGCTGGAGCTAAATATGGACTCCATGGGGAAATCAGACAGGAATGAACGGCCGCGCTCCAAGTTTGGAGTGCCTCTTTTCAGCAATATTATCATTACTGTCATATCGAACGTATTTCTTAGTTTTTGATTTCTTTTAGGATCAACACAAAAGTGATGAATATAGAGTGAAAGGTATGACAGAATTATGCATGGGAAACTCATTTTTCATCGTTCTAACCTTGCATATCTCCCCAGATTTCCCTCATGTTTGGTTTATTATGGATGCAAATTTATACAGTGACATATGCAATAGTTTCTGACTTTAAAGGTAAGTATGGAGCTAAATACGGGGGAATAAAATCTTTCACAAACCTCTCCAAAGATCTCAGTATTGACCGTTTCTTATCTGTTAATGAGAACTTGGTTTAACTCCAAGCTGAACGTCAAACTTTATGAGATGACATCGCTTCCTGTTTTATCGGTGGACTGGGCTGCAGGACTTTTCTTACTCAGGGGATTTATAGAGAAAACATTAAATATAACGGAGAGGTGCATGTCCAGATAACACTGGGGATGATTAGAAAACCCACTGTGAAGCTTTAGTAAACAGCAGAGTGATGAAGATCTCATGCTGTCTCAAAGAGTATTAAGGACTGCTGAGTTAATGTCTAGTCAGGTTTCTATTTAAAAACAACTGATGAGATTTAAAGGTCCTTCATGTTGAAATTTTAGAATAAAAATTATGTAAATAACCTGTATACATGTGCTAGCACCACATGTCCAGTTTCAAAGAAACTGGCCTTACCAGTTATGCTAACATCGCCTTTGTAAAGCAATGGCAGGTCATGTGACGTCTGAGCATAAGAGGTCATTTTCCCCTTTCACACGTTCATTTTGTTCTGCAGTTACTGAGAATGGACCGCTACCAACGGAGCTTCCTCTTTCTTCTATCGGATCATTCGGCTGTGATATTGTTCCAAGCATTCTTCTTAGACTTATTCGTCATCTGACAGTATTATCAGATGGTCGATGACATAATTTGTGTGATGCGAAAAAAGGGTTTTCGACTGCAGTTTGTGAAATAAACCAATTCTGACATGGTCAAAAAAACCCACCTTGTTCTAGCACAAAAAAGTTTAGCGAAAAACAAGACATTTTCGATTTTTCCATTAAGCAAATTTAATTATTATGGTCAATGAAAACAATGTATGATGTCCACACTAGGAAGAGGTCTAGTGTGGCTTCTTAAAATCATTGTGCTAATCATTTTATTATGTAGTTGGTTTTACCAAATACCAATAAATCCAATTTTTTTTTATAGTGGTTGAGTAGATTAGGAGCAATCATACGCTTTGTCTACCAAATTAAGACTAAATGAAAAGTAACAGGCTTAGTAACAGAAATAAATATGACATGTAAAAAGCCAACCAAAGCCACAGCCATATTACACTACATTTAGTGCTACGTTACTGCAGGCTGGACAGAATAGTGTTTGTGATTTAATGTAATTGGGGCCTCTGTAGGTCAATATGTGTGAAAAATCTGTGACCTTTATTAAATAAAGAAAATTGGGCTTCTTTAACGTTTATTAGGAGAAGTTAATTAGAGCAAATTAAGGGTCTCTAAACAGATTAGGAAGGCTTTGTTTTATGAACAGTTGTAACCTCCTTTCCTCTGTGTTGATACATGAATAAGAAAAGAGCGACTGGGGCCAGTGAAGCTCCAGTCTGCTAGGAAAAAAACAAAGCCAGCCAGACAGAGAAAATCTCAGCATGGTTTCTGTCATCAGCAAACTGAAGGTCCAATAATCCAAGCCAGCAGCTCTTGACACCAGTGGCTCTGAATCCCAACATCCAGCGCCCGCAGGCGGCCCGTACCCCTCCCTCCGTCTCCATTTGGGGGAGGCATGACGGTGGTGTTCTCTGGTTGAGTGGGCAGAGTGTGAATGTGACAGTTCACCCCCCGCACCCCCAATACCAGCGCCGACAGAGAGACATGACACAGCACAGCGCGCGGCTGGCTGCGGACGCCGACCGCACCGTGTTATTTACCGAGTCTCGCAGGCTCTGCGGCAGCACGGCCGTGTCCTAGCAACAGCTGCCGACGGAGAGCGGATAAAAAAGAAAACCTGCGATCAAACGGACAGGACAAAGGGTGAAATACATAAACATGTCAGACGTGGGCTTACTGATGAGTTATTTCCTAAACCTGTGCTGTAATCTGATCAAATTTGGAGTTTAACTTCTCTGACTAAATTAATTAGTTGGTTTTCAGATTTTCTTCTACGATGACCTGAAAGGTGCAGCTGTACCAGAATAACGGCATTTGGAAATAATGACAAGCATGAAAAAAAACACAACCTTATAACAGATGATGAGCCATGAACACTGTGTTCTCTGGCTTAATGTGTTTTATTACACAGGTGAAGAAAACTCTTCAGACAGGGAATGATGCAATATTAACTCCGACCTTCATTTTTAGGATGGATGTCTTCCCATTTTGTAACTTCAATAATGTTGTCACATGCTTGGTGTACTAAACTACACCGAGGTCCATGTGTACATGCACATTTTCACGGTGGTGTACACTAACTTGGGATCGCACCCAAAATGACTAGTAACTAGAATCAAATGTGTGTTTTTCTCAGTAAACAAACTGTTGAGATCTATAAAAGTCAAACTAAAATTCAAATGTTCTTTAGATACTAGTTTGGTTGAGTGTCACTGATCTAATCTCTGCTACACCATTACAAAAATTTAAGGCTCTGAATAAAAACAGGTTTTAGTGAGTAACTCTTCCTAATAAAATTACTCAGGTTTTAAAGGCTCTATATTGAATATGGTAAGAAATAAAAGCACTTTTGACTCTGCTCCATTTCTCTTCTGCTCCCGGCTCCCATAGATGTCGGCCACTCACACCATTCATTCTCTCCGTCCAGTTTCAAACTCTTCTAATTAACATTGGAGTTAGAGAGCTAAATATGATTGAGATATTTGTTACCTTTGACTAAAACATGCTATAGTCTATCGAAGCAATGTAGCTAGTTTCGATTTCCAAGGCATGTCAAGGCAGTTTTTCTTGATTCAGCCGAAGTAAAGAAGTGAAGAAACTGCAGTCTTATTTTTATTGCTAATGTGTTTCTTCCTACTGAGCAGTGACTGTAAATAAAAGGTGTAACATATCTTTTGGTTTAAGTATTTACTTCCTGGAAGGTTGTGTTTTCTGTGCTGCAGAGCCACAGTTAACTAACAGGTCATTTGGCAGCTGCTGTTGCTCCTCCTACAGAACTGAACCATTGTTCTAACAATGAGGAGGAGGGACCTAAAAATTCATTATTTTTTTTCTGAGATGAAGGGCGGGTTTATTTAGTTCTCTGTTTCTTTTGCCTTTTCTTATTGATATAGTTTAAATAAAAAGGTTTCTTTTCTGATTTATTTGGGGGAGGACCAACCTACACTTTTCTAAGATTGTGGTTGTCCGGACCCCCGTCTGTCTTCCCAGGATTTCCAGCTGAGCTCATCGGAAAAAATGTTAACATTATGACTGGGCAAAATGACTTAAGAAGCTCTAATGGTGTTTTCATACCAGATTTTAGACTTTTTTTTTGCTTTCTTTTATAAAGAAAAGAAATTACAAATGACAGAAAATATTTCCAAAATTGGCTTTTATTTCAGTCATGGCCTCTGTGAGTTGCACAATAGAATATCAGGGATAGGCTACGAGAAGTTTGGTTTAAATCTGAGAATATCGTCATAAAATTATTTTAAAAAATGTTGATGTTTTTTCAGAAATTTTAAATCTTTTTTTTTAAATTTCATACCTCCAATAAGGCACATGTCCAGCAGTGGATGGGAAAGTTCACTACGTCCAAACTTATGTGGCAAATGTGTTTCCACAGTAAGCCACCAGTTCCAGATGTAAACACTGCATGATTATTGCCTCAGTCATCTCATTGATGTCATTTCTTAATGGAGGGTAGTTTGAAAAGCCTTTAGCAGACTCTTGTTTGCAATAACAACAAGAGCACAAATAAAGCCTCCTTTAAAAGCAGTATCTCACTTCCATCAAGTTTCCTAATGAGGCAGTTTACTCAGTGAACTTTATTTAAATCACACTAGTTCTTTAATTAGGAGCCAAAATGACCCTAATTAATAAAAAAAAAAAAAAAAAGCACTACCAACAACAACAACAAACAAATCTTTGCTGCAGATCATCTGCAGTCTGGTAATACTGATCAGTCAGTGTTGTAGGTTTCTAGGCAAAACCCATCAAACCATCTTTACCTCATATTAATTACTACTATTCGTTGCCTTGTTATTGCTCAATATGTTTTTTGATAATTGACTATTTCTTCAGGTCCAACTAGGATCGTGTGCAGAAATAAATAGGACTTTGTTTTCTAACCCCAAACACCAAATCATGCAGTGCACCAGACAACCCGGCTTGGCGTCCTGTCATGTGTTCTCTGGAGATTCCTTCAGGGGTCATCCTGCACAAAATGAATAAAAAACTCCATAGGTTTTCTCTCGCATGGATGACTGAAGGCAATCAAGAATAAACGTGCGACTTAGATTTTCTTGCTCCAATGGGAATTCCTCGGCTGTAAGGTTAGCATGACTCCATCTCTGGGTAACTGTGAACCCGCCCCAGAATTGCTTTGAAATGAGCCAAACACGTTTCCACGGCAGCCCCAACACGAGTGCGGCTCTGGATTTGTTGGAGCCTGAAGGATTTATTGTTGTACGGGCCAGGAGACACAGGTCAAGTGAAATCTTTTACTTGTGACAGTTCTGTATTTTTCTTTGACAAGTAACTAAATGTTTGACTGAATGTGTGTGAGGGACAATTTCCCATCATCCTCCGAATGTCTGTACTTCCTCATTTTTTTGTCCAGGTCGCACCAGTGGCAGGAACACCCTGGACAGATCAGCAGTCCATCACACGGCAGTGGCAATTTTGGGAGTATGAACTAATGTATTGTTATCACAAGTCAGCAATGGTTAGGACTGTGTCCAAAGTCGGTCCTCCGGCGCCCTGCATGTTTTAGTTCTCCCCCTGGTGGTAGTAACAACCTCCTTAGCATGTCAATGTTCTCCTAATGACTTCTAACAAGACATCATTTGATCCAGGTGTGTTAAACCAGGATGCCGGCCCTCAAAGGCCGACTCTGGACACCACTGGGTTAGGAAGTCGGGGTGTGACATGTAAAAATGGTTCCCCATTTATAGAGCCTGGGGTTTGATTTCCTAACGAGGGACATTTGTTCAATGTCGTTCCCTTTTCTTGCTCCCCATTTTCTGTCTGCTTAATGTGAATAAATGCCACTGGGGCTCTAGGAAAAGATGATCAGATTTTAAATAATGTTCATGAACTAAGGCTCCTAAAAAAAAAGCAGCCACATTTTTAAAAGTGGATGAGGACATTTTAGTTTTTTTTTGTCTCCCAGTTTTTTTACCAGTACAATAAATGTACAAAGTCTTTGTTCATTCCCAGTAGCTGGCCTGGGCGATAAACCGAAAGTTAAACACCGAAATTTAATCCGATGACCAACGTTATTTTCCCCATGGCGGTATTTTCGATGTCTTAAAAAAAAATGAAAAGGAAAGTTATACAGTGTTACTGTCCATTTATCTTTAGGGAGGTGAACTGCTCAGTGTATTATTTAGATTTTAAACCAGGCCTACCTCCTCATCACTAGTTTTTAAACTTAACTGTAATTTACTATAGAAGACAGCAAAAAAATCTATTAAATTTACATGGGTTTGAACTAAGCCTCATTTTGCAGGCTCAGGCTTCTGCAAAATGAGTTCAGGGCTATTTCTATAGTTAACTGCATCCAATTCAATTGAATGAAACAAAAAACAGACTTCACAAATTAAATGTTGCCCTAAATCCTATAATAGAAGGTTCTAGCTGTGGGCAGGCAGGATCTCTCGTAGTGATCTGTATCAACACCCATTTGGTGCAATTATTCTACAAATTATTCTAAATATCATTTTTTATCATGAAGTTTGGTGTGAAAATTAAATGAGGCAGACAACACAAAATTGAATATAAGTGTATTCCCTTATGGAAAAATGTACTTTATGAATTAAAAATGACACTGAAAAATGTAATCTTTCTCAATAAGCAATATAAAATATTTAATCATCATCACAGCAGTCGCAGCCGAGCGGCAGCTCCTTCAGTGGTGGAGGAGGAGGGCCGGAGAACTCAAGGTTCGTGGCTCGAACTTCCTGTGGACTGAGGCAGAAAATAAAACCAGCAAAAAATACCTAGTGAAGTTGCCCCCCACCCCCACCTTCTCCAAATAAGACAAAATTGGTGTTAAATGTTTGTGCAGGAAAAATTTTCGTTCGTGCCGCTATCATTTTAAAGATATTAAGAAATGTTTCCAGAGGTCATAAAAGGTCAACCAGCATCCCCACTTTTGCTAAACCAAAATTACCTTTAAACTTTCATTAACATCTTCAAACCCAAAGCAGCACAAACAAAAAACTTTTGTTGCACAAACCAACACAAATGTTTGACACCAATTTTGTCTGATTTTAAGAAGGTGGGGGCTGGAGGGGAACTTCACTCAGGTGCAGAAAATTGCCGCCAAGTCCATAATTCAAACTTACTAGAAATGAATCAATTTTTATTAAAAAAAAAGTTTCTAGATTAAAAAAAAGCTTTATTTACATTCACTTTAAGAAAATTAGGTATGCTTTTATTTGTGGCACCTGTGATGTAAAATTTTATTATTATTTTTTTTTAATGAGTGTTTTATCACCACTGAGGAAAAAAAGTGTTTAAAGTTTGGATTTTTCAACATTTTTCAGTCTGAGCTCATACTATTGCAATGAAAGCTGAACTCATTTCCAGGCTTTTTACACCTTTAACCAGGGGTGCCAATAAATGTTTCATTTTGTCGAGTGAAGCATACAGAACAAGGCTGTCACATTAATAAATGGGAGGCATGCTGGCACGGCACTCTTCTGACTACAACAGAAATAGAAAAACTGGAATAACAGAAACTTGTCAGGGTTCCTTTTCTTTTTTCGTCTTTATTTCTGAATATTTAACAGCGGACTATTTCAGTTGACAGCGCCAATTTTCCAGCCAATTCTCTAATTATTTCAGTCAGCTGAACATGACGGCATAATTAAAAGAGAGCAACATTCTGTGATGGACAACGTGATGGAAATATGTGCCTCACTCTGAGGAGAAAAACGACAGTTTATCACCTCTGCAGTTTCACATCTTGAACTTTTGACTATTGATTCCATTAGTTGCTGCTAAAAGCTAAGTCACTAGGGGATTTGATGAAATCTGAAGAAGAAGTGACAGTGTCGTCTGGCACTTAAAAAGCAAACGAATCAATCTCCAGAAAAGTGAACTACTCCGGCTGTTAAGAGATAGATGCTGAGGCTGAATGAGGGGTTTGAAACTGTAGTGGATGTCTTAACAGGAACCTTTACTTAAATGTTGAAATCTGCTAGAATGAGGCAAACAAGTCTTGAATCAAGTGAAAGCCACAAAAGTTTGAATGATGGAATAGAAGAACTTTTCTTTTCTCCCAAATACCAAGCTGTAAAAGAGTTTGAAGTAACAACTGGAGCTGGAAAGAAATAATTTTTTGAGACAGTTTGGATGGAAAATCTGAACACAAAACATCTAATTTCTTCGGTGTTGGTTTCATTACCACAAATTTTTCTAAGCTTCCAAGCTTCTGTCTCACAGAGCAGCCCTCCCCCATGGCTCTCCCACTCAGCTCCTTCAGACTAGCCAGCAGCAATTAGCAAACACCTGGTGGAACTGAGCATCAGCTGAGCTCATTATAGGAGCTACTTCTCAGCAGGTAAAACATTGTTAAAGGATTAATAGAGGAGCCATGTTGTGATGACGTCCTGAAGGCGGAGTTTCAGAAAGAGCGGGAGCTTCTTAAAGAGACAGAGGCCCAATTTAAAGGCGATAAATTATGAAGTCAAATTTCTTTTGAGTCATATTTGGTATGTACAGTATTTTTATAAAAACTTAAGGTAACATAGTTACTTGATTATGCTAAAAATCAAGTAACTAGATTTATGTGGAAAACACATAAATATATCCCTTGAAGGTCCAACTCTGCATGTTATTGTCTAGTATGAGGGTTTGAGTTTCCTCCAAAACCAAACAAGAGCGTGAACGTGTGTGTTGCGGCAAAAGTTTGCTTCTGCAAACAGAAGTACACTCCGAACTACAAAGTGCTGATGCAGATAGCGGTGGTGTTTATGTGGAGCTTCGTCGCTGCCTGACCTATCAGCACAGCAGTCACTTTATCTTATTGCATATGTTCTTATCGCTACAACCACATAACACGCACACCTGACTGCAACCGAGTAACAGTCTCCTGTGATTACAGTGTGTTGCTCTCCTCAGATGTGTACACACACACACACCTGACTGCTACCAAGTAATCACCTTCTTTGATTACACTGCGACTTCCCCTGAGACCTACACACACACACCCCTTCCTCCCACTCCCCCCCAACACTCACACACTTCTAAGGTGCACTGTGCCATTTTAACAAGAAGAATAATCTTCTTCTCTGCGGCTGGTATTTGGAGCTGGAGAGTGAGTTTCCTCTTAACAGGATTACCGTGGATACTCCTGCCGTTGCTATGGGGTGGACAGAGCAAGCCACAGGGCTGGAAAAGCTCCCCCAAACTGATGGAGGAGGACATTGGCGAGAGATGGGGGCCACATCAAACTTTCATCTCGTGTCTCCAGTATGAAAAGATCTCATTTTAGATGTCTTGGATCTAGTAAGGTACAGGACAGGCTACTTGCAACTTTTTCCCACTGGGGAAAGAAAAGATGCTTCAGTCAGATTCCGTGTTGACTGCGAAAGCACTGAGCCAAGCACTTTTTATTTTCTCTGTATGTCACCAGTTTAGCTGCAGTATCGGATGCCGTCAGCAAACACTACATTTGTGCAGCTTCTGAAAGTCAACCACAACTCAGCTACTGAGATTGGAAAAAAAAACAGGCCACCTCGTTATTGGAGTGACTGACGTAAATTGTAATCTCAAAAACTGTTAGAAACTCACTCGATTTTTGGTCGCCAACCTTAAACTGTACATAAGGTAATTTCAGTGGAAGACTTCATTCCCATGTCCCACTTTTATATCTTCTGGTCAGTCTGCAGGCACAACTTGCACCCGGTAAGGTAGACGGATAGCGTACAAGATACGACTTTTATAGGAAACCTGGATGTTTACCTCCCCGTTTTATTCTTCAATCTTGGCTCCCCATCCATTTCTCTTCTGCTTATCTAAAGGTGGGTGGTGCAGATAACGGCTCTAGGAGGGAAACACAGGCATCCATCTCTACAGTAACACTCTGCAGCTCTTTCTTGGGAATATTTCCCAGGCCAGCAACTCAGCAATATGAAAATCTACAGTAGCTCTGAAAGCACTCTTACTCACACCAACTCTCTTCGTTCTCATCCTCCTCCCATTTGCAGAAGAATACATAATTCTCTTATTCTCAAGTCCACCACTAGAAAAAGCTGCTGGGTGTACAATACTCTTACTTACCAGCAAATTTACAGTAAAAAAAATAAAAAGAGAAAAAAAGATACAACTGTACACTAAACCCTCTCTCCATCCAAGTAGCAAGCGCTTACTAGCCTCTCCAAAGCTAAAACAAATGAGTCCTGCCCTCTACTTACTTGATAACGCAACTTAGGTTTAGTAACTATACCAAGTTTATATTTATTTACATCAGCAGCACAGTTTCAAACAGTTTCCCTGAGGATACAAAAGGTACCCACCGCACAGCATACAACAGCTTATACTTAACTGGCAATACTGCACCACATTTTAACAAACTCCCACTCACAACATCTTTAGCAAACATATAAAAGTACCGTATTTTCCGGACTATAAGTCACAGTTTTTTTCATAGTTTGGCCGGGGGTGCGACTTATACTCCGGAGTGACGTAAGTGTGGAAATTAACACACCATTATATCATATCACATGTTATTTTCACACTAAACCGCAAGAGGGCGCTCTAGGCCTGTGTTATTCTACCTCTGGAGTTAGCCGAGTTGTTTACAGGGACTTCGAGGACGAAGATTTCATTGGATTTAGTGATTTGGACACGGATGGTTTGGTAAACTTGTTAGCATGTTATTTATGCTATAGTTATCTGAATAACTCTTAATATGTTATGTTAACATACCAGGCACGTTCTCAGTTCGTTGTTTGTCATGTAACGTTAGCATACCGTACTAGCCTGTTGTTTCCTCTATTCTATTTTTACTGCCTTTCAAGATGACATGTCTGTTCTTGGTGTTGGATTTTATCAAATAAATTTCCCTCAAAAATCTGACTTATACTCCGGTGTGACTTATATATGGATTTTTCTTCTTTATTATGCATTTTATGGCTGGTGAGACTTGTACTCCGGAGCGACTTATAGTCCGGAAAATACGGTACTCACCTTGACAAAAACATCTTCCGACAATCAGTAAACCAACGGAATAAGCTTAAAAGTTATTCGCTGAATTTTTTCCTGATGTTTGGAAGGTTTGAAAACTGTAAGTTCCCACGAGGTTCACTTAGAGCGTCTGAGAAAGACTAACTAAATTCTCAGCGTGCAGAATGTTACGAAGGCCAGCCAACCAATCAGCTTTAAGAAATAACAACAATACAGTTCTAATTCAACCAATGGAGCGAACAACGTCTGACATCACCGGCATTTACGTCTGGCACGGCGCCATCTTTGAAGGCCCCCATGACCAAAGACAACTTTATTCCGCTGTTAACCAATGGATTTAAAAAAATAGCAACACCATTCAACCAATAGGACTTCAGAACCAACGTCACTATATATGACGTAATGGGGCATACGCGTCTTGCAAAGTCACTTGGCGCCATCTTTGATGACACCAGACCCAACAAACTTTATTCCTGCATTTTCATTGTATAACCATTGAATTATACATTTATAAAATAAAAGTACATTTTGGTAAAAGTATCTTCCATTAAGCCCACATTTCTGGATTAAAATGTTTTATTTTAAAAGTGTAATATAATGTTCTAAAATAGTGTCATTTTATTACTCTCAAAAAGAAATCCTTCATTATCTTCACAAATGAAAACTATTATTTAATCTTCACAAATTATTTTTAAATAATTGTGAAAAAAAAGAAATTTCATCAATGTAATGAAAACGAAACGATTTCTTTGTGTCAATTTGATACGGCAAGTTCTCTGTCTGATGCACGTTATTTGTCTGAAAACTCCGTTTTCCCATCGATCTCTTTGTCTTTAGTTGAGTAATAGTGACCCCTACTGGTGAAATATACATCTAGTTATTCATCATCTTTAGTTGTCTGATGACAGACTCTGTTTTGTCATTGGTGGAGTGATATTTATTGCTATTGGCGAAATTCTAATATAGTTTCTATAGAGTGACAGGTGATTTATAATATACTATCAATTTTCATCAAAATTAACAAATCTTTGTATTGTAATGTCAGGCACACAAATAATAAATAATAATACTAAGTATTTATTACTATTGAGTATTTTTTTTACATGGCCTATATTTAACAGGTGATCTTTTTTGTATTTTTGGGAAACTGTTTATGTGTGGGGCTGCACTGTGGCGCAGTTGGTAGCACTGTTGCCTTGCAGCGACAAGGTCTTGGGTTCGATTTCCGGCCCGAGGTCTTTCTGCACGGAGTTTGCATGTTCTCCCTGTGCATGCGTGGGTTCTGTTCGGGTACTCCGGCTTCCTCCCACAGTCCAAAAACATGACTGTCAGGTTAATTGGTCTTTCTAAATCCGTAGGGGTGAGTGTGTGTGTGTGCATGGTTGTTTGTCCTGTCTGTCTCTATGTTGCCCTGCGACAGACTGACAACCTGTCCAGGGTGACCCCGCCTCTCGCCCGGAACGTAGCTGGAGATAGACACCAGCACCTCCCGACCCCATTAGGGACAAGGGTGTAAAGAAAATAAATGGATGGATGTTTATGTGTGTTTCAACAACTAGATTTATGTTTATGTGTTGATGTATGTTGATATCACATGTATTGTGTTTTTTCTGTGTGCATTTCAGCTCAATGTATCAGAAGTGGTGTGTAATATAGACTGTACTATTTTTGGAAAATATATAGTTGCAACACAGTCACCTGCCTACTTCAGCTTTGGTCGTATATATACCCTGTTTTGTTCGCGGACATTTTCTTCTCTTGTTATTCATAGATACTGATGTAGGTATTTCATGGTATTATTTGAATAATAAGCTAAAGGTTTTATTGTGTTTCGTCTTTATAGTTGTCATTATCTATATATTTTGTGCTTTCTAGAAAATAGCTTATAATTTGCCACTCAAATTGCCTAAGTTGTCCGACTCGGACATCAAGGCCGTTCAAAACGCGGCATAGCTGGCATGTGTAAGTATATTAGTTGGTAACTAATTTTACAAAGTATTGTGTTTGTAAATTTGTGTATGAGGTTGTGTAGTGTTAAGTAGTTCAAATGACGGTAATTCTTTTTGGATATAAAAACACATTGTTTAGTATGTTAGGGTGGCAATATGGGAGACTTTACAGGCAATTATGAAAAAGCTATAAATCATGCTGCGGGAGGAGTAACACAACCTAAGTGCGGAGTGGATTTGTGTGGGTAATATAAATGTTGCGTTTTAATTGTCAGGCAGGTGTGTTTTATATTTTAAGTCTATATGGATTGCATCGAGGATTGTTGCGGTGTGTTTTGATTAGCGTGGCGCGATTTGAACTGTGTATAGCGTTCGATGCTTCTAGCATGTCCAATACTCCAAAACTTACGAATTAAATACTCCAAAAATTTAAATGTAAACCTGACGACCAAAGCGTGTTTTTCTGTGCATACTTTTTGAACTTTAGGCGTCGCATGCGTTTGATATCAACGCTGCTTTAAATGTGTTTTGTGTAAGACTGTTTTCATTTGAAGTGAAGTAGTTAAATTCTCTGTTTATATTCCTTGAATATACAATTCCAACATTTTATTTAAGACATTCATAAGTACACAATTGCTGCTCTGCTAACCTTCCACAATAAAGGTAACATAAATATTGATATCTAATAAATTATTTAAGTTTTGGTAGGATTGTGATAAAAAGTGAAGCAAAAGAGAAGACCTATCAATTGATAAAGCAATATTAAAAATCTTAGATTCTTGAGTAATAAATAACATTTCTAAATAGTTTATATTGTTTTAACTTTCTATTTTTATAATTTTATTTAATTAATATTTGGTTCATCATGTTGAAGTTGCATAGGTTAGTTTGGGAAAGATTTCTTATTAATAGAATTCTTTGAGTAATTGAAATAGAAAATCAAAAAAAAATTAGCATTCAATTCTTATGTTGTATTTTAATAAGGGTATCTGTTCATGTAACATGCATTTATTTCCTGGTGTTATTCATGGAATACATACTTTTCACAACATTGTGGTATCCTCATTTTTGTGTTATTGTTTCATTTAAATGGATTACAATGTTGCTTGACAGCATAGTCTGACTTTATCCCCTTGTTTTGGATTTCTGTGGTAGAAGTTTAGCTGGTCCAATTTTTGTAGATTTTCCTGCATTGTATTATAATTGCAGTCTTCCTGTGGTTTTAGCAGTGGCAATGGATGAAGTGTTTTCAATGTTAGAATTTTTAATTAAGGAATAAAAATAAACTATCTTTCAATATGTTATTAAATGCAGTTTACTTATTTTTGCTAAATTTTTGTACATTATATTTGTTAAGTAAAAGTATTTCTCAATCACTTGCATTTTTCACATGATGAAAATAGTCTTAGATGTAATTCTGATTCTTTTGACATTTCCAATTACTTGTTTTGTTTTCTTCACATGCATGATTAGTTTTTTTCTTTTTTTTCCCACATCATTCAACAAAGTGATTTTCTAGCGGCTCTGAGTAAACTTATTTTCCTTTTCTTATACACATGACAACTGACTATTTAATGTGTGACTATGTTCTTAAAGGATTCCTTTATTTTCTGTGTCAAGTTTTAAGTTATCTTCAGATGTTTTGTTTGTTTAAAACTTTTGTTCACAAACTAAGCATGTGTGGCAGAAAGCATTTACAGTCATTGAATAGTTTTCATATTAGTTTTTTTGAAAGGTTTTATTATTTATGGTGCTGTTGAGTTAAGTATTAGTTTTCATTTTAAAATATTTTTAACATAGTATGCACGAGGCTTTTCAGTTGAGTATTGAAAGTTTAGAGAAGAGAGGAAGGCAGCTGAAGGTGGCAGAAAAGAAGTTGAAGTATGTTCAGACGGTACTGGAGACATTGAAGGAAGAACTGGCTGCTGCTCATAGACAAATAGAAAATCTACAAGGCTGTGCTGCGTTTTATGACGATGGTAGGCATATTTATCGTACATCTTGTTCTTTATAGGTTTTATTTCTCTTTTATATTTTAATCTTAATTAACATATGATATAATGGTATATCATGAGGTATTTGTAGTATAAACTACAAATAACCTTTGTTCTTGTGCTATTGCAGAATTCTCTGTTCATCAATGAAACATTCTGTGCTTGCTTTTTGAACAAAGATGTAAGTGTTGTATTGGGTGCGTTTGTTTTCTTCTATCGGGTGTGCCTGTGTGGGTACTATTTATTGCCATAATTTAAGAGCGTAAATTTTCAGGTTGGTTTGATATCATGTCATCACTATGTAGTAACACAGTTAATCAGATTACTGTTAGTAATCAGTAGCATCTGCTGGTTGGCATTTAGTTTAATATGGAGCAGAACGCAGAAGCTGTTGTTTCTTCCTACATCTATGGAGTGTTGCAGGTTGCTACAGCTGAAAGTAGCTACATTCACCCATATACAGGCTCACCTGTGCCAGAAGGAAAGAAATGCACCCAGTACACTTTTTTTCTATTCACTCAGAGGTGACCAGGTGATGGTTCCTTTTTGTTCTAAAAGCAAGCAGAAAATGTTGTGTAAACGAGCATAGAGTTTACCGGAGGAGCAAGGTTTGAGTCCAAACACTACATGTTCTGATACGAAATACATGAAGTCCTGATCCACGTTCCTTCCACAATCAGGCTAATTGGCTTTTGTAAAATTTTCCTTTGGTATGTGTGTGCATGGTTTCCTGTCTGTGATGCCCTGCGACAGATTTGTGCAGTGTGTATGATGCTTGTTGTTAATTTGCTGCTGCAGATAGCCACCAGCAGCTTTCCTGAACCCAGTGGAATAAAGGTGTTAGAAAATGAATGGATTAAAGGAAGTCAATACATTTTATAGACAATGTATCAGTATTTCTTAGTCTTTTTATTGTTCATGGTGTGGATTTTTCTAAGAATTTATTTATTTTACTATATTCAGTTGGAATAGTTATATTTGTTTTGATATTGTTTTTTTATGCTAAAATCTTTCAGAGAAAATTGATGCAGCCACCCAGATTCCAGAGGAGGAAGATGTCCTGGAAGATGAGGACATGAGTTGGACGTCTGAAAATTAATTTTGTTTTCTTTAAGTTAATAATTGTTGTTTAAATTTGTTAAATGTTATTTTTTTTTTGTTTTTGAAAAATGTTTTAATAAAGAAAAGTTAATGTTTTGTGAATTGATTTATTTTACTTTGTTTTTTCATGATAAAAGAAATTGACCACTCTCGGGTTAAATGTAGTTTAATGTGAAGTTGAATTAAATTTTTAGGGAAGGACCAAGTGGGATATTAACAGACTAAAACAAGTTTGGTATTAATGTTCATTTCTCACAACTGTTTTGTGTTTTTTTTAAGGTAAGATTTTATTTATTTTGTTGGTTTCTAGTTTTACTGTTTTAACAACATGGATAGTAGCTAAAGAGTGGTGTGGACAACCCAAAGAACCAACACCATAACCGGTTGTAGTAAGGAGCTGTTAGAGAGAGAGGGAGGAGGATTACATTGCAGCAACATTCGCAGCAGGTGGGAGATTAAGAATTGAGACAGAAAAGATACATACACTGGCCAGACTTGCTTATTTACTAAACCAGTTCAGATATATGAATTATCTATCTAGAAATAATTTTTATATTCACCTTTGATGTTCAACATTAGACAAATTCTCTTAGTTTTTCCCTCTAAACTCTAAATCCCTAACAGAAGAACCACTGCTAGAGATCCTCCAATGATGTATGAATAGGTAGTGAAAATTTGAAGAAAAAATTGTAATAACAGAAGTTTAACATAGAAGTCCCAAAATTATGCCACTAAATTACACCAAATAAAAGTAATAAAAGATTTTAAGCTGCTATTGGGTTTTATAAAGGTTTTTTTTTTTTTTTTAAATCAAGTGATGTTTATTAAATTATAAGGTGTTGAAATAACTAACAAAATGGAGTGATCAGAATTAGTTTAGTAAAATATAAATGCTGTGCTTTTTCTACAACTAAATAGTCACATCAAAAATTTAGAAATGTTGTCTTTAGTTTCTTACAGCATAGTTAAACAAAGTTAGAGATGTTATCTTAACTGTTTTTTTCCAATTCCCAAATATATCGTGTTGTGTGACAGAATGTGTGAATTACGGGCATTAACTTATAATACTTTTTATAACAATGCTTTATGAAGGTCGGTACATTTCCTTGTATTAGATACACTACATTCAATTTGGGGGATGCTGTGACGTATTGCAGCAACTACTCAAAATTCGTTTTAAGATGTCTCCAAATGAATTAGAGATATCTTTAATTAGACAGCTTTTCCATTTACGATATCTTAAATTAATTACCTTCGAGATATGTTCACTTATGATAATGGATATGTGTCCCGTCAAATAAGAGATGCAGTGACATCATTTGAGATATCTTGAGAGTAACTTTCACTAGTCATAATATAATTTAAGATGCCATAAATAATTATTTTTAATAGTCAGAAAGTCAATTCAGATGTTAATTTACCTTACAAATAGTCAAAATGTAGTTTTGTCTACAATATGCATTTTCAGATAATTAGAATGTAATTATGGACAGTAAGACTAATCCGAATTGATGTTAAAATGGCTTGCCACACATTATGTTCTGCAAGCAACTGTAGCTCAATAGCAGCATAGAGGGTCTTACACCTAATTCTTAATTTAATATCTTAAAATGTAATTATAAGTAGTTCTAAGTACGTTGGAGATATTTTAAATAAAAATGTTGTTTTATTTAGTCAACATACATTTTTAGATATCTAGAATGCAATTACGGATAGTCAGACGAAACTGAATATATGTTAACACAGCCGTCCAGGTATTCACGTCTGTACACTGAGGTTTGAATTAGTCTTTCAAATTCAAATCTCAGTTGGAGTGAATATCTCGTGAGAGTTTTCACACAATCTCAAGTTTCAACCAGGAGAGTATTTACCAGATTGCTTTGAAGCCTTTTCCGTCGAGGTAAGTTTTTGCATTGTTTTTGATAAAGATGTTATGATTGGGAGTTAGCTTTACGTAAAGGCACAAGTTGTACAACTCAAAATATGAGTGAAGTTTTGAAGGATGAACATGCCATTAATAAGTTGTTGGAGTTTGATGATGGGTAATGTTTCTTGAAACCTATTTGAGGCACGCCAGCTTTCTGGCAGTCGGCTCAATGCGACTTGCTAGCTTGTGTTAGAATGTTGGGGAAACCCACATGGTTTGCCTCGTTTTCGTCTGCCGATATGAGATGGACTAATCTGCTTTATAGCATTTTAAAGCAGGAAGGGCGAACGCAGACTTTGGAACAGTTGCAATGGGCAGAGAAGTGTGAATTGTTGCATCGAAACCCTGTTACTGCCGCTAGAATGTTCGATTTTAGATGGCATGGGAAAAAAATCGAAGACTACTATTATCGTGTATAATTCCAGCAGCGTGGCTCTCCTCATTGCCATTGCCTTTTTTGGATTTCTGGTGCTCCAGTTTTGGACAAAAACACAGATGAAGAGGTTATTGCATTTATTGATGAGTATGTGACATGTGAAATTCCGTCCGAAGAAGATGCTTTGTCTGAAGTAGTTATGTCTGTACAACAGCATTCAAAACGACATTCAAAAACTTGTAAAAAGAAAAAAACTGTCATTTTAATTTCCCTAGGCCTGCATCTTGCCACACTTTTATTTGTCGTGGTAAAAAATATCAAGATCCGACCAAGACTTGTAAATGCAATTTGGATAAAATTGATGGTAGTGCAGATTGTGAATGTCTTAATAAGAATAAGACACATGCGAAACAAATGGACAGAGATGCAGCAAGCGATATTTTAACACAGATAAAGAATGCCATTTCAGGTGACAACTGTCCATATAATACTGTTGAAGAAATGTTTGAAGGCTTGTGCACGAGTCAAGATGTATTTAAAACGGCATATAAACAATAATTTGCGACGACCTTAAAATACGAAATTTTTAAACAGGCTTGACGCGTCTTCCATGTTTGGTGAGTTTTTGAATATGATAAAGCCCCCAAAAAGGCCCCTTTTTTGGGTGGAGGAATAATAATAAAACAGTATGAAAACAATAGGCCTTTGCAGTGTTTGCTGCTCGGGCCTAATAAATAAACTAAAACTTAGAACACCCACGTTGCACCTAACCCGAGACCAAGACCAGCGCCCCGCACTACATCACACTTTATAGAAATGTAGTGGAGTAAATGTTAAAAGTATCCATGATTAATTCTACTCTACTTAAGGAAAATACAGATACATGAAAATTGTACTTAAGTGCAGTAACAAAGTACTTCGTTACTTCCCACCACTGCAAGCACGATATCCGCTTTTCGGTGTAGACTGTTTTTTTTCCAGACATGCTCACTCATGGAGATCAAACAAAACGCTGTTCAAACAGGCAGACGGTTGTTTTTTTAGGTGTTGCTGTGTACTCCTGGCTAAAGCTGCAGGGAAAACAATCAAACCCCTGGGGATGTACAGAAATGCAGCAGCAGACATTAATCACTGAGGTATGAAAAATGCATAATTTCAGCAGACAAGCCAGCAGAAACATATGGAGGAAATTGACAGAAAAGGATCCAAAAACAGGGAGAAGAAAAAAATGGGGATGATGTAAACAACACTCAGTCAGAGACAATGAAACATTGTGGATTGCATGGATGAGGCACCGACTCTTAAATAAAGTGCTTTATTTGACTGATGTGCTTCGTCTTCCATCTGCTGTAAAGTCTACCCACCATCCTGGTGATTATGCATTCCAGAGCTTGTTTTGAGTTCATGTTTGACCTTATAATTAAACGAGCTGAAGAGATTGGCAGTGATTGGATATTTTTTTTAGAATACGTTTTGGGAAGTCTGAGAAAGGCTTTCCTTCAACGCCTATCAACAAAAATCTTGTTTAAGTGGTGCAACAAAAAAGTAACTGGCAGGAAACTGAACCCCCTCCTGATGGCTCAGTGGTGATGTACGTCTTGAGACGGTCAGTGTTTAGGACGTGCTTTACGGTTCAAACTGAAACAAAGTATACAATACTCGCTAACTGAAAAGTTAGCTGAGCTGACCCTGAAGCACTAATCATTAATATTAGTTCTGCTATCGTTAAAGCGCTTTACCAACATGGTATTTAGTGGAAACTAATGCCTTGTACCAACATGGTGTAACACAGTAGAGAAGGGTATTATATATTTTAGATAAATGGGCCAATAGGTTCGGCTATCGGAGCACAGTGGGGTGTTTAACAGTTAACCTCCACCCGCCCGAGCCCGGGCGATTTGCATAATTTTTGTTTATGAAAAAACATAACTCGGCCAAAAACAATGCCAACATACCCATGCAATACCTCTTTAGAATCAGGACATCTAACAGAAAACGACTATCAACTCCATTTTAACTTCTCTATCCACCACAGACGCTCACAAGTAATAGTTTGTGATAAAAATTAAAAACATATATTTCTGCATCCTACCTTTAGAAGTCTTGATCAAAGCCCAAATATCATCCAATCCACTCGGGTGTGAGCTCAAAATGTCCGTGACAGCTTGCAGGAAAATGTTATCCAGTTGTTTTTCCTTTAACTGTAAGCAG
>CAEFZY010060318.1:0-12490 GCA_903066815.1 Brachyrhaphis roseni
TGCTCAGGAGGAAGATGAAGACGGCTCTCAGTGACTTTTACCAGTATGTTTTTTTAACCAGCCCTGTTAGTGCTGTGCTACCGTATTGCTTCTGTGTTACTGCCGCGTCACAGGCACTGTTTGGAAAAAAAAGCTAAGGTATATTACTAAAACTTTGAAAACTCTTTCTGTGTACCGTCTGTATGTAGGCACATGCAGCTTATAGACAGGTGCGGCTTATGTATGTACAAAATGGTTTTTCCTTTAAAATGTACTGGGTGCGGCTTATAATCAAATGTTCTCCCCAATAAGTGGCAGTTTTAGCTTCACTTTGTTCAAATTCTGTAAAATAAAATAAATTAAATCTCCTGTTAAGCATCCAATTATTGGTAATCCAAAAAAAAAATAAACGTATCAGCCCAAACATTGAGCACATGTTGATGTTAGAAGTATCTTTTAGCTCCAAATGATCAAATTTTCTCTATTGTTGCGTTTTTAGCAATAAAATATTTATTTTCTTATTTAAACAACACATACAACCTGGAATAACCTGTCAAGCCACAAGTAAAAAAGTGTGTTTAGGCTAAAAGGTCAGCAGTCGTAGTTAGGTGCTGATTAGGAGCATTGATTTTCTTTGGCCTGATTTAACTGCTGCAGAAAGGTCATATCTCTCACCCATTGAGACTAAACTAATTAGTTACAATTGACACACATGTAAAAGTCATTATCACCCAAACCATTATGTGTTACCTCTATTGGAGTGAGAATATTGGGGATCAAACCCTCAACAGATCCTCTTTTACTGGAGCTGAAATGTTCATATTCAAGAACGTAAATGTTGATTCGCCTTTAAAACAGGGAGGTTTAGCTAATGCTTCTAATCGAGTCACTAGAAAACTAATACATTTATCCAGAATTCCTCCACAGTGATGTAAAACACCCATAGGAAGTTATTGCAAACACTTGATGCAGGATGTTGCAGAAAAGGACAAACTTGTTGGGACAAACGTATCCAGGCAAGGCTGGTTTGGTCATCAGGAGGTTTCTGGACAATGTGGGGAATGTCTTTGAGAGGCTCTGCTGGAGGCAGGCAAAGAGCAACACGATCTGTTGCCCTTAACTCCAGCCTGGCTGGGCAAGAGAGAAACCATCATCAATGGTTCCTGAGAGCTTCAAGAGGGCATTTATCCCAACAGCCACCAGAATACACAGCTCCCAACTGTTGGTAACTAATTACCTGCACTGACTGCAGCAGATTGCACACCTGGCATTTTGTCTAACTCTATGCTAAGATACATTCTATTTTGCGCTATATTTTTACTAGTTGTAGCTAACACAGGCATGTAGCCTACGTGTTTGTTACTACATATACTGACAGTCACCAGACACTTGGTATTCATACAAAGAGTATTCATTAATGGGTTTCAGGTGAAGCTCCTCCATTTTGTTCTCACTCTTCGTGTTCACTAGGTAGTTAACTATGTCATAGTATGAGATCTGAGGCAGATTGTCTAACATATTTTTGTTCTCCATCTGAAACGGGTCAATCCCAACAGCAGCCATTTTGTTCATGAATCTTTCTCTCACACACCAGTCAAGAGTTTCCACATATTTTCTCGTTGTCGGTCTGAAAGCCATTGGTTCGCTATGCTTTGTGCTGCGCTTGCCTACCAAGATGGCGCCGATCACTTCCAGTTCAGACTTGTGGAAACTCTGAAAACATAGACAGCATTCATGATCAGGTAAAAAGTAACTAAAGTCCAAAACCTCTTAAATTCCACTTGATGTTTGGAAACCCAAAAAACTAAATATTGTTGTTACCACTGTTAATTCCATATAAATATGATTACATGCAGCTATTAGATGGTCTTGAGCAATTCAACTGCCTTCTCTTTCTGTAAGTAGTGTCCTTACCTATTAAATAATAGACAATATGCTTTTTTTTAATATTTTTGGTTTTGACTGCCAAAAAACAGCGCAAGGGATTTTTAACCACTTTTTTATCATCACTTTTATCATTATCTCAATAAATACCAGGAATGATGACACTTCTGAGTCCGGATGGCCGGTTCCTGCTGCTCAGTGGAAAGCTGCAGATCTTAGTATGCGCAGCGTGAATGTGTGGGGCTGATTCTGACACATTTCATTCAGGCAGGAATCGGACGGGCTTCACTGCTGTCAGCGTTGCATCATCAGGCCTCGCACTCCTCTGATCAACCTTTTCAGAAGACGACTATTAATTTAGAAACGTCTGGCCAAGCATGGATGAAATACAGATTTAACAAACGGTTGGACATTTTAGATTTAGTTCAGTTCAGGTTATTTATCACAGCAAGTTAGTACTACATGAATCCAAATTCACCAAAAAACAAAAATGGTTTCAAGTTCAAATCGTCTCAAACTGAACTCCAGTGGCTTCAACAGATCTGAATACAACAGAGCTTCGTTTGGGCTGCGGTGGGACATATTATTCTCATTTCAAACATTTCTGCACAGCTGTGCTGTTTGTAAATATTTTAATGCTTAAATATTAAAAACTATTTTTTCTCACTGCACACCTCTTACATATTATAACTACGCGTACAGTCCCGTGTGGAAAAACATGGCGGATGAACAAAGCGATTCTAGGTGGAAGTTTGCAAGAACGAACGTCTTCTTGATGCTATTAATGTTGGTTAGAAGAACCGTTGGACCTTATTACCCAAGGATGTAATGACGGAGGCAGACGGAGCGAGGATCCACCGATCATGTCATAGAACGACAGGTAGAGCTGGGTGTCGTCAGCATACAAGTGTTATGAGAAGCTAGGATGTGATTGGATGATCTGGCCCAGTGAGGTGGGTTATGATGAGAAGAGGTCCGAGCGCAGAGCCTTGGGGAACTCTTGTAGTGAGCCGTGCTGAATCCAGGGAACACAAAATAACCAAGCAGTGAAAATTAATTTGCTCTGAAGAAAAAAGTGGGTCCAAAGTGGCATTAGCAAGGAGGTACTGAATAAAGTGGCCCACTTGGGCTGCGTTCACACTGCAGCCTGAAGTGACCCAATTCAGATTTTTTTTGATGTAATGCGACTTATATCCCAGGCCAGTTGGGTATCTGACATGTATCTGATTCAAATGCAACCAAACGTCCAGGTCGCATTCATCCGACCTGAACGTCACCGATACTCGAAAACGTCCCTATTCTGCGTCTGATTTGTGGAAGCGGGAAGAGAAACAACAACCATGACGGACAATGATGAGGATTAAGTTGTTAATATGCTGGTTCCGGTCGGACAACCACTTCAAATGTGTAAGCTACGCTCCACCATTAGCATCCATGCTAACTTCCTCAAACCCTGAGCACTTCTTCTTCTTCTTCTTGTGGTGGTTGGCAGAACACTGAGAATGTTATTGTGCTCTCTACTGCACATGAGGGACACTTTCAGGTCGTTCACACTGGAGATCACTTACAGGTCGCATATATTTGGAAGTGTGAACGACCATAGCAAAAAAATATAATCTGACAAAAAATCTGAATCTGGTCACTTCAGGTGTGAACGCAGCCTAAGAGTCGATGGTTGTTATTTTACGTAGATACTTTGATCTAAATGAGTCGGAACGAGACTCAAAAACATCTAGAAGTGGATGTTATTGCAGCAGTCAAAATGACTGCCGTCACACAGCTTTGTTTCTTTCTACCAGCCACTGCAGCAGCATTCTGAACTGGCTGTAGTCGAAGCAGATGGCTGCTTCATGCTGGCTGTGGTCGCAGTCTATAATGGAGCCGGGACAAGACACAGGATAAAATATGAGGAGAAGAAAGAGGGAGGAGGGTGATGGAGATGTAGAGAATAAGTGTTGAAATGAGGGGGCAAAGGTTAAAGAGGAGAAAATTAGGCCTGATTAAGAGATAGTGTGATGTGTAGCAGAGTGTGCCAGGGAGCAAAAAGCTGTGGGGAGCAAGAGTTTAACTTGTTAAAATAATGAGAAACCTGGAAAAACAGCAAAGTGTTGCCAAAAAAGAAGAGTACAAAGAAAACTGGACATCCTTTCATTCCTTTAGGTACAAAGTCAGTGTCTGAGAAGAAGTTTAAAGCTTAAAAAACAGTTTCTTGCTCACCTAAAAACCTTAATATTTACGTAAATGAACTCATAGTTTTAAGTTTGATCTTCTGTCAAGTTGAGAATATAATAACTTCAGCAAAACTAAGAGACATTTTTAATATAATATGGGTATATAGGTCAGGACAAGCAATTATTTTACCTTTCATCAAAGTGAAATTAACCCTTAGTGAGAGAGTAAAGGTCGTATTCATAAAATACAATTTAAATATCAAAAGGAAATGACGGATTATGAGGGACAGGCTAGTAAAACAATTTAATTATGAGATAGAAGTCATAATATCACTAGAATAAAAGTCAGAAAACTAGAAAAATAAAGTTGTAAAAGTTGTAAGACAAAAAGTTATTAGGAGACTAAATTTCTGATAATATGAGAATAAACTTTTAACTCCTACATGAACAATAATCATTCAACAACTTTCTTCTGGTGTTTTTGTTTCTTTATTCTACTAATATTATCACTTTATTCTCAGATTAAGCTATAGTTTTATTCAAATGTTTATTTAGGTGAAATTAGCAGAATAACGTCAAAGTTTTCCATTACATTTGTAATGGAAATTCCCTTTAAATCCGTCTCAGTTATTGAGTTGAAGTGACTCGGATGTTGATCGATTCCTCCAGATTAGAGCGGAAACGTTCAGGTCTCAACGTCAGGCGTCACCTGCAGTGGGACGTTTTAATGAACAGCTCAGTGGAAACCTTGGGGAAGTGAAATCTGCTTCTTAATGCGTCCCATCTCTGCACTCATAGCTCTGTAGTTTAGTGTTTTTCCTCTGAGCCCTGAGTGTGTTTTCCCCAAAACAGCTCGTAGCTCAAAGCTGCAACCCTCTCGCCTCGCCGGGGAAAAAAAACAAACTCTAGCTAAAATTGATCAAGAGCTTTTCACATAACTCTTAAAAAAGCTCCTAAAAGAAGTGATTTGAGTCGTCGCAGCAACGATTAATCTGCCGACACCAGCAGCGGCTCCCGGATCCTTGGAGCCTCGTGATTTAGAAATCGAGGTTTTAAAGAGTTTCAAACTTTTCTCCACACTGCGGCTGCATTGCCCTGTTTAGTCCATTTTAATCCGACTGCGGTTCATTTGGGGACTAAAGAAACGAACTCTGGTCCGTCTGAAAACCTCGCTCTCGGTTTGGTTGAAGTGAACTCTGAGGCGGTGCGAGTACAACCAAAAGCAGGACGCTAACTGCAGCGCAAAGCATTCTGGTTACTCTCGAAGGTGTGGTGTCGGTTGCCATGGCGACGGGTCTCCAGAGAGCGAGGAAAAGCAGAGTATAATTCTTTGGTTTAAAGTTGTTTTCCACCTTGTTTATCAGAGTTATTTTACGTTAGCTGTGGCAGCTGCTGTAATTTTTAAACTTGCAATAAAAACGATAAAATCTGGACTAATAACTGCCTTGTTTGTTTGTAGAAGGCGGCGATATTCATAACAATCATCAAATAGGATGAAATATTTCATAAAGTACAGGAGCTGTGGTTTGTTAAATTTTAACAAATCAATTTAACCGCAGCAACTATGTAAAAGTAAATTATTGGCCAATATAAAAGAGAAATTTGCTTAGTCCTCTCTTGCATCTTGACAGAAACCAAACAGTTTTTAGATTTATATCCAGGGAGAAAACAGATTTCACATATCAAAACATCCGCCATTTACTCAGCTTTAATTTAAACCATATTTTATAGAAATTGGGTAAGAAATAAGGAGCTACGAACCTTTTTGTGACAGATACCTGCTCATATTGGAGCGGTCTGGTTTTGTGGATGTGACTCTCAGTAATGGCGGCAGAGCAGGACATGACCCTCTAGAGCTGTTTTGTACACCTTGGACCTTCGCCTGTGGCAGTAGGACAGTTCCTCCCACCGCTGCTAGCTGGAGATGCTAAAGCTAAATGCGGTTTTTTAAGTTTGCGTTGAGCGTGCGAGCAGTCGGATTACTCTTCTGTGACTTTCGCTGTTTTCTTGCTCTTTCTGTTGCTGATTTTAGTATCGTTAAAAATACAACATGCAAAGCAAAACACAGCTGCTGTGGATGGAGTAAAGTGCGATGCAACCTTTGGGGGGCGTGGCTAGCAGCAGCTAATTTGCATAAAAGTGACAGACGTCTAAAACAGCTCATTCTGAAAAAAGCTTAAAATACACAGAACAGATCAGGTAAAATATCATTATCTGAGAATAATTTGCTGCAAAAAAATGTTTTGTATAGGCCATATTGCTATGCTAACCTGTTGAAGATGAACTATAATAGGGTCCCTTTAAGATATTTCTCATGCCAACTCACCTTCAGGTTATTTTCCTGTATAACTGCATCACGTTTTCACTCAAAAACGCTGCTGTTTGTGGCGTTTTGTTTTTTATCAACATGGTGCTTCCTGTGCCACATATTAAACAAAACCGCAATATTTTCTCCTCAGATCTGAACTGCTGCCAGTGTAATACTGCAACAGTGCCAAAAATATCCAGAACTCAGCTTTTTTGTCTGAAATTAATCTGGTTCCTGAAGGAGTAGTGCTCACAAACTGTACATTTTAATTTCAGGAAAGCTTTCCAATCCCACTTATCAAATATTCTTTATTGGTGTATTTATCTTCCTTTGGACTGCCTCTGGTTCACCTCTTTTAGCTTCACAATCATTCACTACTTTGTGCTGCCCTGTCGCATCAAACCCAATCATACTGAAGTAAGAATTGTAACTAAATTTGTAGAAATTAAAGGTATTTTTTTGTTGTGAAAGACGACCTCAATATCCAGAAAAATCCCCTTAAAATATTAAATAAGTGCCGCCATTAGTGTTGATGTTGCTGTTGAAGTTTCAGGTGATGAAACAGCTGAGTCTAATTTTTGGCAATGATATGATTTATCTCTTACTTTCCACTGCAAAAGAACAAAATCTTACTATTAACTTTAGTTTCTTGTGCAAATATCTAATAAGACAAACTAACTAAAAAGTAACTTTTCAGCTACATATTGCGGGTTGCTTTAAGTAAATGATTCCTCAATAATAATGAAAAAGTTCTGGTTCCATTGGCAGATAAATTAACTAATAAAGTGGAAAAAAATTTTTGTTATAAGTGAAATAATGTGCTGATATAATTAGTCATGTTTCGTCAATGTTAAGCCTCTATATGTTGCTAAAAAGTTACTTTTAAGGTAGTTTTTCTCATTTAAAGTCTAATAAGATATTTTCTGTTGAAACTGGACTGAAATTACTTAGTAAGACTTTGTGTTTTTGCAGTGAACCACTTCATTTAACATTTAGATTCATCATCAAATAGGAAGAAACGGCAGAACTGAGAGTTCAGATGTTTTCTGGGTTGATCCCTTTAATGCCCTTTTGTTCGTCATGCTGAACATTTCTATAATAGGTTGTATAACTTTACTGGTTTTTTACTGGGGGAATGTGTTGAGCGCTTGTAGATGAAACTGCCAGCAGCTTAATGTGCTGTAGTGCTGAGCTGCTTCTCTGCAGCGAGGAACAATAAAAACCGACTTTAATTGTCCTGAAGTGCATCAGGGATCCAAACTGATGGTCACATTTTAATAGACGAGATTTTACATCAAGGTGCAGAAGGTGGTTTTAAAAATGTGAGTTTTCTTTACACTAATCATATTCAGATGGAGCAAAAATTTATTTTTTGTGACATTGAGACATGAGACGTCCAAACTGCAGATATTTCATATTTGCATGAAGGATTTGTCTTCTTTTCCTCTTGAGGGATCAGGTTTATGGGGAAAGGCTAATTAAATGTTGTAAATTATTTTGTAAGGATCCATTTATGAAAGTAATGCTGATTTAATTGCCAAGACAAGCTATATATCCAGTTATATGGAATCCGATCAGGTAAATTAAACATCTGTGATGTTTGTGATGTAAAAAATAAATAATCTAGATGCATTGCTTTGCACAGTCTTAAAAAATATATTTTTACTTACTTATTTTTTTCTTTAGGAGTGGCCGATCGCCAATCTTTAAAAACCTGACCTGCTGATTCCGATTTTGGTCAATACAGATTTTATTTTTACATTTTTATAAGTGGCACAGTCAGTTATAAGATCCCAGTACACCTTATTATTTTATTAAAAACACTGAACAATTTCCATGAAGTGAAACTAATTGTTTTACCTGCACAGGAAGTAGAAGTGCTTTCAGAAATAAAAAGAAATAAACAAAAACATCTGTTCCTTTAGAGTGCCTTCACATAGCCCTGTTTAGTCTGGTGTGAAGTGAACTCTGCTGCCGTTTGAATGCATACGTGAATGCCAAAGTGGACTACACCGCATGGCATTCTGGGTAAATTCAACCAAAATAAAAGCACCAGCTAACGACAAAATAAAAATCCTACAACTGTTTGATTCCACTGCATTTTTGTTTACGTTTTGCACTCAGTGTCTTCAGAGGTTTTTATGTTGTTTCCTTCAGTGGTTTCTGGTGCAGCGCCCCCACAGGCGAGGAGGGGAACAGTTTTTCTAAATAGTTTGGTTTGTTTGTCACAGTGCAATGAAATCGAACCACAGCAGCTGAAAATGTAACAAATGTCCTTTTGGTCGCCAATGGAACCAAATCTACCAAACTATCAGGTGTGGAAACAATTTTAGTCTCATATTTTTCACATTTTTACATTTTTCTAACTGTCTCTCATGATTTTCAGACCTTTGCAAAGGTAGATAAGATCTGTTTCACACCAAAGTACAAACTGATCTCCAATCTCCCAAAATTAGGGAAGTCAATAAATCGTCCGATCACCTATCAATCAGTGCATCCTGATTAAAAACAGACGTTTCTGGAGACATCTTGTAATTTCTACTCCTGTTCTGACCAGCATTCTTACTCAAATGCACATAATCAGCGCTGCACTTGATATTAGCCAGATGTATTTTGTAAAACAAAGTACCAGTGAATGGAAGAAGCTAGAAATCTCACTTTTCTACTGTTAATCATGAAGGTTTATCTGTATTACAGTAAGGTTGCTGTAAACTGATTATTCTGAACTTATGCTTCTTATTCTGAATGAAGAAACTGCACTGCAGCACCTTTATTTGGCCCTAAACTTATGTTTCCTGTCAGCTCAGACGGCGCTACATTTCAGACAGTTTTGCTGATTTGTTTGTTTCAAACAGTTGTTACTGAAATGGGAAAAGTTGCAGACAATCAATCAACTCCGAGTCGACGGCTTGATTTGTTCCACTCTGTTTCTGAAGAATGTTTTTATTATACACTTACTTTGATTCGCACTTGAAGCATAAACATCGGCGGTTGTTTAATTACCCAGAATACAAATCTGCAGGCGCTCCTCCTTCAGGCGTTAACACAAGAATTGATCACAAAAAATGAAGTGTTTATGTACTTCTATGTAGACTAGGGATGTCCAAAGTGAGGTCTGGGGGCCATTTGTGGCCATTGGATTGATTTTGGATTGAATTCAAAAGTGAAACAAATTGATGCAGACAGAGACTTCTAATTTGCAACAAGGCTAAAACTATTACAGATATAATTTTCTTACTCTGGAAAATGTCATAAACCTTGTTTATCCAGATACTTTTACTGAAAAGGCGCCCAAATCAACCTTCATTTAATTAACTTGAGTAAATATAGCAAACCTTTTGAAAGAAAGTGACAAATTATGTTCTTACTAAAAATAAATTTGCTAAATTGAGCCCAGAAGAAAGTGAAAACAAGATGATTTTGTTTAAATACATCAAACTATGATGGTGCTTTAGGGAGGAGTACGTTTCCAAAGCAATTGGAAGAAATTTTGAGATTAATCTCAGAAATAAAAAAAAAAGAAAACACCAATTTGGGAATATTCAACTTTTGAAACTCAGAAAATTAAAAAAGTAAAATGTTTTTGGCATTTTTTTTTCTAGAACCTTTCTGAGATTAATCTCAAAATTTCAGAATTTGTTTTCTAACAAATTTTCAACTTTTCAAATGCAGAAATTTTCCAGAACATTTCAGAAAATTTACTAATTTTGGTCATTTTTAATCAACACTGCAAAAACAGAAATTGTTCTCTGGTTTATAGTACAAATATCTTATGATACTTGAAATACTAATTAAAACTAATTTACTCTAATTTACAAATAACTTATCAGCAAGATAAAGGAGTTTATGTTGAGTCAATAATTTCCTAATATTGGTGAAAATGTTCTAGTTTCATTGGCAGATTATTTCACAACATAGGAAAATGTCTTGTTATAAGTGACGTAATCTGTCAATGGAACTATTACTGCGTTGCTAGGCGACGGGCTTGGCTTGGCTGGGGTTGCTAGGTAACGGCGCAGAATATTCTAGAACTTTTCATCAATATTAAGGAATTATTGACTTAAAATAAACTCCTGTGTCTTGCTGGAAAGTTACTTCTAAGTTAGTTTAGTCTTATTTCAGATATTCTCTTTAGAAACTGGACAGAAATAGTCGGTGAGTCGGGAACAAGCAGCAGCAGATTAATGAGGCGAGAGAAAAGGAGCTGCAGTAGCTAAATGACGGCAGCAGATAGTGACTCACCTTCATCCACATGAGGCTGTTTGAACTTAAAATCACTACAGGAACGCAGCATGAGGACATTTCCTCAATTTAAAACGAGAGGAAAAAATGAAAGGTTAGGTTTCTGCTAGATTAAGGCTGTGCTGAGAGGAGAGAAGGTGATATTTAAGGTTAAGATGAGAGTAAGTCCTCAGGAAATGAATGTGAGTCGGCGTAATATCCTGAGCCATTTTCACAATGAAGACATTTACTGGGAGATTAATAGGGCGAATTGGCATTATCTAATTTGTTCCTCTGTAATTAATGGAGTGGTTTTAATGACGGTTGTAAAACTAAAACAGCGTGTAATTAGAGTCAGGATTACAGTTGTGTTCATTTACAAGATGCAGCAGGTGCAAATAAGATAGCATGATTAATCTGAGCAGCTTTTATTGGGCCTTAGAGGGAAAAGTTATGAACTATCAGGATGTTCACCTTAATGCAGAAATACTAATTATTTATGCATCCAATTTGTTATAAAATCCTAAAACTCAATACTACAAAGAACATTTATTATTAGCTCCGCAGGTTTCAAAAAGACTGAAAAAAGTCTTGCTTATTTTTTCTTAAAGGAACATCAACATTTCCAATATTTTTCTATATTTTCTAAATTTTTTGGTTATTTTCTTTATTATTTTAAAAAATATGCACGAGTTTTCTCCTACTAGTTGAATGGAAACTAGTTTAGCAATAAGCTAACCTCCTACTTTAGTATTCCTGGATTTTTCTTTGGAATTTAACTCCAAATTATTTGTGGAAAATTTGCCCGTTTGCTGAGGCCTTATTGCCTTCTCTGGGCAATAAGGGACCTTGGAAAGCTGAAATATTTAGCTGCAATGCTATTTGTTACGCTACTGGTGTAGGTAGGTGTTAGCTTCTGTGGTAGCACTAAGACAGGCATTAAAATGAAAATATTAAGTTTTAAGCAGTTTTAGAAATGGCTTCAACTATGGACATTTTATTTAGTCATAATCTTTTAGTATTGGTGGCATAAATTAGTCCATGTTGACTTTATTAAAATTCACCACGTAGAGGCAGGAAGCCGTGCAGATTCTGTTGTCACAAACTCTTCTATAGCTTCCCTAATTATCCAAGTAGAAAAACCATTAAACTTGTTGGGCCCTTTCAAGCCTGCTGATTTGCTAATTGAAAAAGTAAATGTCTTTTGACTCTTCAAAATAAATTAAATTGAATCCCTAATCTTTAAAACTCAGCATCAGTTAGCTCTATGTTAATCCATTTCTGTTTCAGGCGGCACAAGCTTTATTTTTAGCGTTGTGATAGTAAAATCCTGCTGTTGTGAACATCAGGACGGCGGCGTGTAAGCCACTAATCCTCCTCCGTATGACAGGCTCAGGAAGATTTCCTCCTTATTGTTTCTGTACATATAAAACCTCTGAATTAAAGCCGGTTGCTGCTGTTTTGGGGTTGTCCTCAGTTTGACCCCAGACCCCGAGGCAAATAACCCGTCTCCATCAGTTCGCCTGTTAATAGGCTTTCCCGGCGCCGCGCCGCGGCGGCCAGAGGTGCTGCTCGTAACGTTAACAAGGACTGTGTTCCCGCTAAGCCTGGAAGCAGGAACAATATCTGGATGAACCGGCGGGCTGCAAAGAGGAAAGTGGATTAATAATTGAATTATTTACACCTGTTCTTTCTGCTCGCTGTGGCATGTCGTCCTGCTGCGGTTTGTCAGCCTGGAATCTGTCGCAGCGTCGCAAGCTGAGTGGTTATACTCACTTTATTCAGGTTTCTGGGCTGACAGTAGCTGGGTTTCCATTAGAAATGTGAGCAGATCTTTGTGTTCTGCTAATATCAGAAAAAAAATAATTTCACAATAGTGCTGTTTGGAAATGAAATTAAAGTCGCATGTAAATAATTTTGTTCACAC
>CAEFZY010060320.1:0-25135 GCA_903066815.1 Brachyrhaphis roseni
GTTTCCTGCTTAGTTTAATATGTAGCATGAAACAGACCTGCAGTTTTTTCTAGAAATCAGCATAGCACATGGGTGACATTAAGGTCCTGCAAAGCTTTTTAGGTCATAAAATTGTTTCTGCATTTAAAAAGAAAAAAATTGCCCCACTGCAGTTTGTGATATCACATTCTCTCGCTCATTTGAAGTAGCACAGTGTTGTTAAAGATGTTTTAAAAAAAAAGGCTGAAACAGTTTTGTGACTGTTTCAGCCTCCCTGTTCTTTCATCACTGTTGTTTTTGATCTCCTGTTTTTATGCCTTTTTTGGGATGTTTCTAATTATTTAGAACCCTGCATATGTTATCTATCATCTAAAACTGAGATAAAAAATAACTTGGAGCTTTTTTTTGCCCTGTTAAATCTCTTAATGGACCTGTGACTCGAGTTACATTTACATTTTGATTTCAGTTAACTACTATGACCTTGTTGTTTTTTGGGGAAACAAAAGATGTTTGGAAATTGGTTTGACCTTGCTGTTAATGTTCTGTATTGTAACCAAGTTGTCTTATTGGGCCTAGTTAGTTTCCTGGTGCTCCACTTTTATTTGGAAATATAAAAACGAGTTAGATATATCCGATGTATTAAGCATCTACTGTATACTTATTTGTATCAGGAGAAGATTTTTGCTTCTACAATGTACCGCTTGAACTTCTCAACATTTTTTTTAGATACAACCACAAATTTCAATGTATTTTCTGGGGTTAAATATCATTGAAAACAACATAGTGGTTAGTTGTAAAGTAGAAATACAAAAAAGAATTGACTTGCCTGTAAAATATGTTGCCGGTTGTAATATCAAACTTTCGCCCCTATAATGAAGGAATTAACAGAGACTGGTGCAGAGAAGTACCTGGAGGTACAGTGACCAAGCATGTTGGATTGTTGTACTAAATCCAAAATGGTGTGCCAGCAAGATTTGTGTCTTGAATATATTAAATAACAATGTGACTGTTAAAATTACTCTGATCTTTGTCATTTAGACTGACTCAAATATCTGAATGCTGTCTTTATTGCTTAGATTTTTCAGTGAGGTTGTGTAATGTGTTGAACTCATTTCTAACAGGCTTACTGCAGTGTCTAACCATTGCATGACAATGAAACATATTGCATATCACACAAAGGCAGTCATCTCAGTCAAAAGAATGTTCATAGATGACCTTTTGATTTAGTTTCGTTCTTTTCTTTCAGGAGATAAAGAAATTTATAAAGACCACGTCAGAGAGAATCAAGAAGACCAGAGACAAGTATGGCATCAATGATAACGGAACTACTGAGGTATTGACAATTTAAGAAAATTTAGTGTGCTCATGGTTGCATTAGAGCTAATATTTTTTATAAATCTGTCTTTAAACAATTTATTCCCTGCAGCCCAAGGTTCTTTATCAGTTGGACCGAATTACCCCAACCCAACTAGAGAAGTTTTTAGGAACCTGCAGAGACAAATATATGAGGTACAAAAACTCATGGTGGTTTAATTTTATTGATTCCCTATTCTAAATGCTTTGTGACATATCTGGCTTTTGATGAGCGATGCAATTTTGTACTAGAGTAGTTCCATTCAGCAATACAGAAACCAATTCAACATCTGTCCACATCATTTGGAAAACCGGGTTTAAGTGTTGGCGTCTTTAATATCTAAACGTTTGGTTTTGAATGATCTTTCTTGCCTATTTTTCAGCAATGTTTGATTATTCCTTCCAAAAGTATTCATACCTCTTAAACTATTTAAACAGTTAGTCATGTTGTAAAATTACAAAATGATACACATCTCAAGCTGTTCTAGTTGTTTTCATTGGCCTCTTGATTCCACAATTGGCCAACCTTATCTCATTACTGTAAGAACTTCAGTAAAACGTGACTCTCTCTCTCATGTGATGACATGTGAGATTTTACAAGACATAACTGTTTGCAATTAAATTGTAAACCTATCACCCATTTGAGAAAAGGACACGTATGTGCCGGTATTTGCTGTAATTCCTATGTAAAAAAAAAAAAAAGAGACATTTTGCATTCACTCGATGTGTGATTTCTTCCTCTGCAGAGATCTTTTTAAATTTTTTTTTATAAAAATAGCTAATTTGGAATTGGCAATCTGGTTTTTGTATCCAAAGGCTGTAATGAAACTGACTTGGGGCTGAAATGATCTGATCTAGGACCTGCATTTTTATTAATGTTAATATTGCAGTAATGTGGTATGAATACTTTTGCAAGTAGTATACAGTAGAATTAACCAATCTCATAGAGGTATATAAGAACTTCTTTGCTTTTCTCGTGACCCTTATTAATCTTATGTTCTAACCAGTGACGTGCAGAAGCCTTATCTGCTTCTGCCTTATCTGATGGCAGAAGCCGTCATATAAGGCTTCTGCATGTTAGTGTTCCCGCTAAAGCCTTTTTTTTTTTTTGCCCTGATTTTCCCTTTACGACAGTCTTACAACGTCCTGCAGTGTGTGGTGTGTTACGTGGTGGTGTGTTGAATATGCCCGATCTAAAATTGGGAATATTGAACATTGTCTTGGCCCGATTATTGCAGCCTGTGGGGTTTTCCCTGACTGGGAGCGAGAACGCAGCCTGTTGAAAGTGACAGGTAGCCAATCAGAAAGCGCGGTGACGTAAGAACAGAGGGGAATCCCAAACAGTTGACATGGCACAATTGAGAGTCCAGTGGACATCGGAGGTGATATGTGGAAATGTTTATTACTATATATAAAGGTCATTTTTATATATGTTTATTATATGTGGTTATGTTTATTCAGTTAAAAATGTTAAATACGAAAAAACATTACTCACCTCCAAATCATTGTGCAGCAAATGGAGCTGCTACTCCTGCCATCTTTTATCAAATGCCTTTTCTTTTTGTTTTGTCTTTTATCACTTAAAATGAGTCAAACTATCACTACTGCTTCTACATCGTCATTCGTGTTTAATTATTCTAAATTCACGGTATGTTGGGGGTTTTACTGGATTTCCTTCTGGAATCGGGATGCTCGTGAGTGGAATCGGTTCGTGTGTGATGTGTTGCTCCTGCCTTGTGGTTGGACACACGAACCGATCGAACCTGTTGGACTTTTATCGGCTCGTATCGTGCGTGGTCACAGAGGTTTGGAAAATCGGTCGACAATCCTTAAATTGTGCCGTGTGAACCACACTTAAGACTCACACGCTCTACTCCTCTCATCTCGTCTCGACCATTGTCCTAACGCTCCCTGACTGTGGTTGCTATGGTAACGTTTATATATCCCTTCAAAATAAGATACAGATGCGCCACAAAAATGAACACTTTACTTTTGTGAAAATTTTAACTCATGATAACAACTAACAGGAGCTCTGAGTTTGTTTCTCTGCAACGAGACGGTCCCATCTGGGAGTTATGAGAGACAATGACACCTTAAATGTTGCTTATGCACAGGGTGCCTGGTCTCTACGTGGTGCAGCAGTTTGAAGGCTTCATTCCCTCATTAACGAGCCGGTCACCATATCATGCAGAGCGGGCTTGGAATGTGGGAATCACCTACCGGGATAAATCCGTTCTCCTGTCTCTTCTCTGGGCCTTTTCCCCTTTGCAAAGAAACTTTCCAAAGACATCTAATCTTTTTCTTACTCATTTTGCTGCTTGTGGGCTCAAGACGTAACCGAGAGAATCCGGTTAAAAGATTTTCAAAATAAAAGATCCTCCAGACTCAAATAATACATAAAACGGAAATATTTAATTATTTCTTGCATGACCCGGTGAAAATAGCAATATAAATTATTTTATCATTATATATTATTTTTCCATGATGACACACATCACTGGTTCTAATATAGAATTTTATGCTTCCAACTTTGCTTTCTTTGCTGAGAGACTGATTGTTACCTTTATTTCTTGGTAAAGAGCTCAAATGGAGCCAGGTTCAGCAGTTGGAGCTCTGTGTGCCCAGAGCATTGGAGAGCCAGGCACTCAAATGACACTGAAAACCTTTCACTTCGCTGGTGTGGCGTCGATGAATATCACTCTGGGAGTGCCTCGCATCAAAGAAATTATTAATGCTTCCAAGAATATAAGGTAAGTGATTACAGAGAAAATTCAATATCTTCTGTCGTTTTAGCGGAGAAAGTGTTTTTCAAAGGTGGCGCTTTTCTTTGAAATGGTGCATCTTTGGAAATGGGCTGTAATTTATGGCTGCCAGATCGAGCAAGATTTTAGTTATAACTATAATTCAAGTGACTAGAGGTGTGTGCTTTAAAGAGTCATCCTAACCTGTTAAAAAGTTCCTCAAGTCTACAGCTTTAGCACCTGATTCAGAGTACTAGGTAAAATTAGCTATTCAATGTTGTTCTGTATCACAGTAGCAAACGGGCCCCTAATTTGTTTTTAATAAGCAATTGACAGTTCTCTTCTCAACATGCAGCACCCCTATAATCACGGCTCACTTGGATGTGGAAGACGACGCAGACTTTGCCCGGCTGGTGAAGGGGAGAATTGAGAAAACGCTTCTGGGAGAGGTAATCTTTCTTAATCTTCTAAACGGGAGCCATTGTGCTGTAGAAATTGACCAATGGATCACCAGTGAACACAAAAGTGTCACAATGTGAAACATGAACAATTTCAAGTGCTGAACTGAATGAAATCCACGTGTACTCCTCGACAGATTTCAGAGTACATTGAAGAGGTTTTCCTCCCAGATGACTGCTTCATCCTGGTGAAGCTGTCTCTAGAGAGAATAAGGCTGCTGCGGTTGGAGGTACAGCTCATTTCTCCTTTTTCTATCGCACTTCATTTGTGAAACAAATTCAGTCTTCTGCAGCAGTGCTCAATAATTCATATTTCCCTTTCAGTTACAATGAGTACTGCTGTGCATAAGTATTTGCATGCTGACAGGTTCTTCATTTTCTTTTTTGTCACATCGTAATGTTAGAGATGTTCTAAGAAATGTTATGAGCAAATACAAAGAGCAGTGAAAAACGGTGTTACTTGATGGTGAATATAAGTGTTAACTTATATTAGAATAAGTATTATATTTTACTTATTAAAATAAGACCAGAACGTCTATAGAAGAACAATTATAATAGAAGATGCAAAAAATAAATAGATGAGGTTTGTGTCCATAGATCTAAGGAATATAGTTCCAGTCTGTGGGCACTGGTGGCTACAGCTTAGAAAGCCCTGAAAATCAAAACTGGGATCTTTAACTGGGCTCAGAAAGTGAGACGGAGCCAGTGTAACTGGAAAAACCTGTGTCCTGTATCATTCTTGGGAGAAAATGGAAATAAGTCTGTACAGAATCTGGCAAATTACTTTAATATTTGGCTTTAGATGAACTTTTCACATTTGAATGAAAATAAGACTGAAAAATTATTGGTTTTGGAAAAACAAACTTTTAAAAAGCAGCAGTTCTGTTGGTCCTTTGTTTTTTGTTTTTTTTAGACTGGTTTTAAATTGAATAAATAGGTCAATATGATAGTTCAATCTATCATTTAAGATTAATTGGCAAAATTAACTAAGCATCACATTTAAAAACTGATGCATGCTATTATTAGCTTTAAACTGGACTACTGCATCTTTCTATGCTCTGTGCTGGACACACACCGTCGCTGCTGCAGGAAACAGGCAAACTGAGCACATTACCCACAAGTTATGCGTTCTGCACTGGTTGCCTGTATGTTTTTAGGATTGACCTTAATTTTGGTTTTTAAATGTTTTATTGGTCAGGCATCTTCTTACCTAATAGAACTTTTATAAGCTATTCTTTTAATTTAAAGAAAAAGGCTATTATGAGTTCATATCAATTATCTTTTTTTCCTCTTGTCATTTTAATAAATTTGTTCAATAATGAAAACATGGCATTGATCTGTTGAAAATATTAAGAGATCTTGTACTTTAACAAGTGGCATTGTAAATGAAGTTCTTTACAGATGATAATATATTTTTAGTGCCTTCAAGTAGACAAACTCTTCATTGATTTCACGGTTCAGTTTGTTCATCTGTGAAATCTTTTTGTTTCACAGCTCTGTCTTAACATGTTTCCCGCTTATTGCCCTGACAAAACTTCAGGCTTCTGTCATGCCTGACTGCCTGCAGCTCATTTACCAGAGATGTTTTTCCACCAGGTGAATGCAGAAACGGTGCGGTACTCGATATGCATGTCGAAGCTGCGAGTGAAGCCCAGCGACATCGCCGTGCACGGTGAGGCGGTGGTCTGCGTGTCGCCACGGGAGAACAACAAAAGCTCCATGTACTATGTTCTGCAGTCATTAAAAGAAGAACTTCCAAAGGTAAAAATAGTTGAATACAAATAAGCAAAACTTACTTTTTTTAGATTCTTTAATATTCACCTTTGTATAAGGACAGCCTTTCTGGTGAAGCTCCTGAGGAAACTGAGACTGTCTCCTGTCTGTTTTTTATTTACTTCTGGATAGTTTTTAAAAGCTTTTTAAGCAACAAGAAGAGTCGATGTTCCTTGTAAAGCTTTTTTCCTACCATAGTTTTTTCTTCCATCAAACTTTCCATTAATATTCCTAGATACTATGTGAACCTTTTTACTGTGTATTTTGAATCTATGAGTTTACATAGATCAAAAACATGCAGATCAATTTTGCGTTTTATTAGTGCATCATTGTGGCCTACAGCTAATAAAACATAATTTTCTAATTATATTCATTTTAAAATTTCTTATTCTATTTATAATATTCAAATTAGAAATTTTGAATATTACATTAGGCAAATAAAAAGGATTTTTTTTTTTAATACCAAAATATTTGTCTACTGAAAACAACTTTAGTGTTTCACATTTGAGATTCTCTAGCAGTGGAAGGAAATAAAGCATTATAGTTAACTTTGATTAAGGTAAAATTGAAGTCAAGAGTCATTAGTTACAAATAAATCCAAGTCTCGCTTCGTGTTCCCCTTAAAGGTGGTGGTTCAGGGGATACCTGAAGTTGCCCGAGCCGTCATTCACATCGACGAACAAAGTGGAAAGAACAAATACAAACTCCTGGTTGAAGGCGACAACATGAGAGCTGTCATGGCAACGCATGGTGTCAACGGGAGCCGGACGACCTCAAACAACACATATGAGGTACGTGTGAAGAGGGGATTCATGTTGAAATTGTTTCAGCAGTCATTCTGTATATATTACACAGTTTAAATTGCAGAAAATTACTGATTAGAACTGCGATTAATTAAATGATTATTTGTTTTCTCTTTTTGTATCAGTACAGATTTTTGTGCTCTATTATGACGCTTTGAAATTGTTCTGATTGATGATTTCAGTCTCATTCACAGCTTTTGAAAAGCAGCCTTTTACACAGAGAAAAAGCTGTACTAAATGAATCTTATACTCTGTTTGACCTGGTTAAAAGTGCTGTAATGAAAAACTGTTAGAGCCTTACAACAACTACCGGTACTACTGTTTCTAACATTTAGTCAATCACTCAACATTTCAATATTAACCCAGTTATAAACTCACTCTGAATAATACTGATGGTTTTATGCTATATTTGTCAATTTTACTGGCTGCTGCAACTTGTCCCTGTCTTGCATTCACATCAGCTTTTTAGGAAAATCTTCCCTTCACTTAAAAACAACTCTCCAAGCAAAAATCCTTTGTAAAAGTTAGATGTCATGCAAGTATTGAAAATCTTTAGCAATTTGTGTGATATTGAATGATAAAGCTTCATGTGTGTTTAGATGAATTGTTGTTGGATTAATGCCAGTTTCTAAAACTAAACTGGCATTAATCCAATTTTTGCCAGTTTAAATTGGCATAAATTCCTCTGGTCTGCCTTACTGAAAAACGTGTTGTTTTTTCAGTAATATTTATTAAATTAGAGTCTTGCAAATTTATTTTTTTAAATATTAAAAAAGGACTTAAAAGCATTAAGAAAAATAAAAAGAAATTCATTAAAATAATAATAGAAAATGTGATATTAAAATTTTAGTAGTCATGACAATAATTTCACTTTTGTAATAATTTTTTTTTCCATACTCAAGCAGCTTTGGCTATTGGTGAGAATCTCCGTCACATGGCAGATCAAGACACAAATGACTAACAACCATGCACCTGTGAACAATTAAGACTCCCTAGTTTTAACTTTCATGCCTTTGAACTGGGAGGAAGCTGAAGTACCCAGAGAGAACCTATGTATGCACAGGAACATTCAAGCTCCATTCAGAACCCAGGACATTTTTGCTGCAAATCAGCAGTGCTACCATGCAGATGTACATGTCTGCATTCATTGACAACAGTATTTTTGCTGAGTAGCTGCAGGATCTAATAAATAAATTATAATTGTGAGTTGTAAAAGCACAAAGCATTATTAGGCCTCTAAAGTATCTCACATTAAAGATAATGGCCCACTATTCCATTTCAGCTTGTTTTGATTCTGCCATATTTTTAATTTTCAAATTTCCTTCAGTTTCTGTTGTGATATTATTCCCCAATTATAATAAAGACTAGTATTTATTTTATATTTATCTAATTTGATGGAATTTCCATGTGCCTTTTTAACGCCAGTCCACTTTCTATTTATGCTCCCTGCTGCCTGACATCAAAAGGCTTGTCCATGACCTGAGCTTTCTGTTTGTGATTTAAAGACAATAATAGTCCACAGGGAGCTGAAAAAAACAACAACAAAAAAAAAAACAAGTAATGGTTACTGCTGTGCTCAGTATTAATACGTGTCTGTGCAGTTTGGTGGCCAATTATCTAGTTATAGTTTTCAGGAGGATCCTGATTTGTTTCTGTTTCATCTAAATGCAACCTCTACGGAGTGTTTACCTTTGAGCAGCCAGATATTTTTGGTGGGTTGGTGTTGGTGGTTTCTAAGATACAGGGAACATGATTAATTTTAAAATAAACTAAATGACAAATGATTGTGCTTTGATGTTTTGTCTAGGTTGAAAGGACTTTGGGTATTGAGGCTGCAAGATCTACCATCATTAATGAGATTCAGTACACCATGGTGAACCACGGCATGAGCATTGATCGCCGTCACGTCATGCTTCTGGCAGATCTCATGTCCTACAAGGTACTGCAATTTCCGGACTATAAGCCGCGGTTTTTGTGACATGCTTTCAGCCCTGCGGCTTATACAATGATGCGGCTTATTTATGCCTTTTTATTCTAATGGCCGCCAAGGGGCGCTCGAGCAAAAAAGGTAAGAGTGAGACAGGGGGAATATATGTGTAGAGGAAGACGCAAGTTTAATGCAACTTAACACGTCTCAGTGCACAGGAGGAAGATGAAGACGGCTCTCAGTGACTTTTACCGGTATGTTTTTTTTAACCAGCCCTGTTAGTGCTGTGCTACCGTATTGCTGCTGTGTTACTGCCGCGTCACAGGCACTGTTTGGAAAAAAAAGCTAAGCTATTAAAACTTGAAAACTCTTTCTGTTTACCGTCTGTATGTAGGCACATGCGGCTTATAGACAGGTGCAGCTTATGTGTGTACAAAATGGTTTTTCCTTTAAAAATGTACTGGGTGCTGCTTATAATCGGGTGCGCTCTATAGTCCGGAAATTACAGTACTTAGAAACGTGGCGCCTGGCATTATGTGCCCTCTGAAGGTATTAGGTTGCCCAGGATTTTATGTTGGGGTATCAGATGAAAAGGGGTTGAATATAAACACACTCCACACTTTTCAGATCTTTGTTTTCTATTCCATCCACTTCACAATTGTCCTGCTTGTTTTACATAAAATCCTAAGTATCTTGTTATAGTTGATGTGTCCTATTAAGTGTTTCACTTAACATCTTTCCCTTTTTGTATGATGTATGAAAGGGGGAGATCCTGGGAATCACCAGGTTTGGACTAGCCAAAATGAAGGAGAGTGTCCTCATGCTGGCTTCATTTGAGAAAACAGCCGACCACCTATTTGACGCCGCCTACTTCGGACAAAAAGACTCCGTCTGCGGTAAACCTTTGTGTTTATAACAGGTAATTTCACCTATTTTGTGTGATTTATCCAGGTATTAAAAGATTCCCATGTTCTCATTGCAGGTGTGTCTGAGTGCATCATTATGGGAATTCCAATGAATATCGGAACGGGATTGTTTAAACTCCTACACAAGGCTGACAAGGATCCCACTCCCGTCACCAGGCCGCTCCTCTTTGACAGCGCAGACTTTCATATACCCCTGTTCACGTAGCAACAGCAAAAGAAACAGCATGAAAGTTTGAAGCTTAGGTATTCATACCGTCTCCAGAGAGACCGTATGAATACCTTACTGCAAGTGCCTGCTGTGAGTTTGATTTATTTTATTTTTTTTTAAAGGATTTCACAAAAAATAATATTGTCTTTGTTTAGGCATCAGGTTGTTGCCTGATGTCACGACTGTAAGACTGCTGCTTTTCAAACTTGTCAGCAAGTGATAAATGGTGATATTTTCTATTTTTATTTTTGATCTACAAAACAAATAGAAAAGCAGTTTTTCCCTTTTTCTGCTAAATGATGTTTCTTTTATTATATAACCTAATGTTCTCAGAGTGTTGAGACAAACCTCTGAATTATTGATGGTAGAAATGCATTGGAAAGACGGTGTAGCAGTTTGAGTTGTTACCTCTCTGATAATGAAGAAACAAAGAGTCGTATTTGAGTTCAGTTTCCTCTGTTTAAATTGTTAAATCTCACTGCAGCTTTTATTTGACCGTTTATTTAGTCTCAAGCTACAGAGAATATATGTATGGAGAAAAGTCCAACAAAAGTCATAATAAATATAGGATTCTAAAATTAAAGATGAAAAAATTGTTTTCCCTTTATTGTGGGTGCAAACTGTTTCATAATTAAAGATTTGTTTTAGTAATGTGGCCAAACTAATCAGAGGAGATCTTTATTTATGTGGAGCAACAAGTCACAATAAAAACAAAAACATTTAACTTGAGGACATGGCATGAAATTCCTGTGTCAACCAATTGGGGCTAAAAAGGTAAAACATGTAAATTAAAAACATATAAGTTGCTGATTGGACTGAGAGGTGAAGAAGAAATCAATAAATCATAATGACTGAATCCATCACTCTAAGAGACAACACACGTTTGCGTCTCATAAATTGGCTGTATGAAAAAATATAACCAGAGATCCCACAGGCACTAATTGTTTCCAATACAAATTCATCATTATGTTAACTTTTGTAACATTAGTTTTTGGCATATCAGAACCTCAGTTTCTGCCAATCGTAACAGTATCTGAATGTGTTGACTTCAGCTTCTAAGCAACACATTAGCAAAATGAATGTGAGGTAATGACACATCTTTTATTTAAAATGTTGTATAGCACCAACTCAATTTACATCTCAAAGCATTAAAAAATACAAATAGGTTGAATTCAATTGTTTTAGGATGAAGCATAACTTTTTTTCCACCTGTTCAAATTAATTCACTATTACAAAAGAATCATTAACATCCATTTTTGTTGCAACCACAACCAAATAAAAAATAAAGTTTTACTTGGGGCCAACTTAGTCTGATACCCCTAAATAAACTTCAGTACAGCCAGTTAACTTCAGAAGTCACCTAATTAGTGATTGAAAAGTGCAAGTGAAGAGGTACAGCTGTTCCTGGAAAGGCTGCTGATGTTTGTTAGAGAACATTAGTGAACAAACAGCTTCATGAAGAAATGCAACCAACAGGGATAAAGCATTGGTGACGGTATGAAATGACATGTTTAGCTCTTAACACTTTTCAGACCACTGTTCAAACCTTCATTTGAAAAGAAAATGGGACACCTGCAACCTCTGACAGGACAGAGAAGCAGAAGCTTTATTCGAAGCTGATATGTGAAGAAAAGTAGCTGGAAAAAGCCAATTAAAACAAGAGTCAAAAATCCCATTTGCAGCTTGCTACAAGACATGTAGTGGACAGAATATAACTAAATTTTTGTCTGTAGTGGTGCAAAGCAAACCTATTAATTTTTCCACTTTACAGTTTAGTATTTTGTGTTGGCCTACCACATAAAACTCCAACAAAACACAGGGACATTTGTAGCTAAGTCCCACAATGCAAAAAATGTCCGTAAATGATATGTGGTCAGGGCACTGTAATATACAGATCCCACTAAATACATCCAGATTATAACACAAATCTGTCAAAACCAGTTGAGCATTTTAATACTCAACTTTAATACTCAAAAGTAATTTGTCTGAGAAAGCCAAATTATTGACTTTTAGTCCATCCATCCATCCATTCATTTTCTTCCGCTTATCCGGGGTCGGATCGCGGGGGTAGCAGCTTCAGAAGGGAGGCCCAGACTTCCCTCTCTCCAGCCACTTGTTCCAGCTCTTCCGGGGGTATCCCAAGGCGTTCCCAGGCCAGCCTAGAAACGTAGTCCCTCCAGCGTGTATTGGGTCTTCCCTGGGGCCTCCTCCCAGTGGGACGTGCCTGGAACACCTCACCAGGGAAGCGTCCAAGAGGCATCCTGACTAGATGCCCGAGCCACCTCAACTGGCTCCTCTTGACATGAAGGAGCAGCGGCTCTACTCTGAGTCCCTCCCGGTGACCGAGCTTCTCACCCTATCACTAAGGGAGAGCCCAGACACCCTAAGGCTCTGTCCTGGAAGTCCAGAGTAATATCTTCATTAAAAACAAGAGTTTACCATTTGAACAAATGATAAAAAATTATGTTAACAAATTTTTTTAAACAGAGTAGGAAAGCATGTGAACAAGCTGGTAAAAGTACAAATACCCCACAGAGTTGTTTCAGTCTCAGCAGCTTCTAGTGCGATGCTGAGAGAAGAGAGTTTTTCCTTTAGTAGTAACTTTCCTGTTAAAGCATTTGAGTCATATTGGCGGGTTGGATTGCAGATGCTCCCTGACTATTGGGAGAAGCATCCTCGACTTCGGAAGAGCGTTCCAGCTTAAGGTTCAGCAGCCCTCCTTCTATATTTTTCTATAGATGGAGCATTACAGAAGACCAAGCATACTAATATTTTAGTGGAAGGAAAAAAAGGAAAAGTTTTGTTTTATCAAATTCAAAGTCAGCGCAGTAGTCTATCAGGAAATGTCAAATCACATCACTTTTACGTCTTCTGATGAACTTTGTTGGATGCATATTTCATTTTTCAGCAGGAGTTGGCAACCTTAAGGACCGTTAGGTCCATACATAAGAAAACTTATGTATACATAAACTGTTTAGTACAAGGATGTACTTTTCAGCAGGTTGACATTTGTGTTAAAAAGTTTGCTTTTTTCATTGGTGTAATATTTGAAATTTCTGGGAGACTACAGTAAGTTTTGGATTTTCATCAGCTGTAAGCCATAATCCTCAATATTAGTTTGTGTGTAATAAATATAATTTTTTCATTATAAGTTAGTGAAACATTAACCTGCTGATGATGTGCCAATTTAATGAGATGCACTTGCAGTCACAAGGATAAAAAAAAAAACAAGGGAGCGATCATCTGCAGGTTTCTTCTGCTAACTGTCCGAGTTAAAAATCCAAAAACTTTGCGTGGGAATTCAAAGTCTTTTGTCACTGAGTTAGACCTTAAACAAGTTGAGTTGCAGTCCTGTAGCAAATTATGTGCATCTGACTTTAAAAAAGTACATTCAGTTAGAATTTAAATAGTAATAAATTCCAGTCATATTATTAAATCGCCATAATTTTTTTTTTTTTTCTTTTTCAGGCTAGTAATAATTGAAAGCAATTGAAGCAGAAGAGCAGCCACAGTTTCATGCTACAAGCACTGCAGCGTGTTCTTCATTATCATTTCTAAGAAAGTACACTACAGAACGTACTGCAGTTGTGGCTCATTCATGATAAAACGTAATTAAATCGTAAACAGTCGTTTCAGTGTCTCAGTACGGATTCTGTTGCTGCATCTATTTACAATAAAATTCATTCCACGTTCTGACTGCTTTAAACACTCGTTCTCTGGCTCCTGGCGCTGCAGAGGATGCAGAAAGGCCATGGAGCTCTCGAGTTTTTGTACTTGTCACGTTCTCAAAGCTGCTCTAATTCTGTGACAGCTGATGATCGCAAACGGCAGAGTTGCACATCGAAAGCACCTGAACGTTTTATTTGACTTGAGAAGAGCTGTTCGGAGGGAGCTCAGTTTGGATGGTTGAAATTTTCTCTCCAATAATTCCCAGGGAGCTCTTTCTGTGCGATGAGCATGAAGCTCCCCTCTCTGCAGATCGCTGCTCTGAGCTGTTGTCTTCATCTGTGTTCACGAAGGCTTCTCTACTTTGTGGTTTGATGAACTGCACACTTAGTCTCGGAGCGACTGTGGCGGCACCCTGATGGTTTGGTTTATGGAGACAGTGGGAGAGGGTAGAAACACAGCTCTTCTTGAAGTTCTCATTCATGAAGGCATACACGATTGGATTGTTGAAGCTGTTGAAGAATCCAATGGCCTGAACAATGGCGATGATCATGTTCAGGGTGACGCCGTCATACTTCTTTTCCAGATCATCTAGACAATTGCATATACACAAGCAAGTTAACTTAAATGTAGTTGCGAAAGGGGTAGTTTATTTATTTTATTTAATTTTTTTTTAATCAATTTAAGGATCTGTGAAATGGATAAACAGAACAAAGCTCTGATTTCAGAGTTCATTTAACGGCTAATAAGAGCAAAAAAAGAGAAATAAGTAAGAGCCAAAATTGCTCCAACACCAGAACAACGACTGGCACAAATGGTCACAAAATAACCCAAAACATCTAAAGCACTACAGGCCTCATTTATCGCCCATCGTCGATAGTTTGCTAACTATATTTAACAGAAAAAAGTCACATAAAGACGTCACTGATGTTGACCAGACTTCCTGGTGCACAATGGCAGCTGTTTTGTTAACTGAATATTTCAGTTCCCTTCTGTGTTTTTGTCACATTGCTTTTTGACTGGCTGCATCAGTCAATCAATCAAGTGTATTTGTAAAAGTAAATTTCAGCAACAGAGCAGTTCAAATTGCTTAATATCATGAAAACATAAAAAAAATTATGCATGTCCCCCCACAGAAATTTTGAGCCAAGACAATTCAACACATTTAATATCCCCAATTTTAGATGCAAGCATGCTCATTGGAGTTTGCTCCAGTGAACAAACTGGATTCCTGTTAACACACAACACATGACCTAAAAAGCTAGAAAATCCATGAATGAGCGTCCAAAAATTCTTCCGAGCTAACTTCTTTTTCACATAAAACCAAGTTGTTTCTGCTGCTTTCTCCCTTTGTTAATTATCATCTGAATACTGCTTTTCGTATTTACTAAGGTTGACTTTGGGAGTGCAGATGCTTTTTCCACTGCAAGAAGTACATTAAGCCGTACTTACTGAACTCAAACAGCATGTGGACTGTGTGGAAAGGAGCCCAGCAAATGGTGAATAGCAAGACGATTGTAACCATCATTTTCACAGCTCTTTTCTTTTTCCTGTAAAAGGACACATTATCATTTAAGAGTAAACAATTATGTAGACAATAAAGCGCATTTCAAATTTTACTGCTCTAGTTTTTTAACAAAAGTGCATCAGCTCCTAACAGCCACACAAATACCTCCGCTTCTACTTTAGAGAATCATAGTCCTAGTGAAAAAAGAACACAGGGACCTCCTGGTTATATTAAAGTCAAATTAATCAAATAATAAGATTATTACAGCCTATAATCTTTGTGTGTTTGAAAGCCAGTGGAGGTTTGTTTACATAGAAAGTGGATGGCACCTTTTGTTCATTGAAGAGAAGCAAAGAAGTCAACATCTAAGAAGTACTTTGTAAAAGAAAAACATAAACAGTCTCAGTGCCTACATTCTCTTATTACTTTGTCATTGTTGACATTCTTATTAAAAGCTTTTTAAAAGCAATATCTGCAAGGTGAGGATCAGTGAAAAGCTGTCATTATGTATTGCCCATGAACACATTATCTTACCAAGGACTTACACTGATTGGTATACACTGTGTCCAATTGTCAATTTACCATTTCAACAAAAAAACTGAAGTGGGCGAGCATGCGAAAGAAGCTTCATTAATTGTCTACAAATAGCATCCATATGTCTATCATTACTGGATTACTGGGTATTAATGGATTAAAACATTTACGTGGTCTACCTACCTCTTCTCTTTACTAACTTATCACATCAGCATGTTTTAAATGCCAAGTCTTTTTCTGACAAAAGAAGTGTACTCACAGGTTGTAAATTTCACCAAACATCTTGTTAATTGAAGTAAACCCTACTGTGGTACCCACCTGGAGATTTTGCCAATCTCCCTGTGGTTCATGGTATTCAGGACCGACGCGTCGCCCACCCTCTTGCGAATCCACAGCTCAATAGCAATGCGTGTGTAGAGGAACAGCATGGCTGCCAGAGGGAGCAGGAACAAAGCCACCATGATGAAGGTGGTGTACGCCTGTCTGTAGGTCAGCAGACTCCAACTCTCCTGACAGCACACGTGGTAGTGATCGTACAGAAAGTCATACTTCACCTGGGAATGAGTAACGAGAAAAGCGCTGAGGCTAATCACATAAGAAGTGACAACTTGGATTAATAGTTTTTTAAAAGTTGAATACATTTTTGCTAAGCTTTGCTGTATTCATTTCACATTCAGAGTGTTTTGTAAAACTGTTCATATGCCGTGACCTTCTCCACACATTGTCACAATGCAACGACAAGCTTTCACACAACCAAGCTCATCATTGAGATGTGAAGGGAAAAATATGTATGCAGGAAAAATCTGAAAAGTTGTTTGAATTCTGTGGTCAGCCCACCTCACTCAGTAGTTTATAAAAGCAACTGCTACTGTAATTACAGTACATTACATTTTTGCGTTTCCTTTCTCGTACAATAGTTCAGGTAAAGTCAGACTGAACGAAGAACGTCTGCAAACGGCTGGTGCTGCCACAGATTCTCAACTAGGTTTAGATTTGGCCTTTGAATGAGTCTTTCTAACACTGTATGTTCAGGGTCATTGTCCTGCTTCATTCAGAGGTTTTTGCATATCCTATATCTTTCAGTGTTTGCATGTCATAAAATTTTTGTACAAAAGGCTTCGTTGGAACAGTTGATAGGATCTTTGATTGTTTTTGAGGCAGCAGTTGGAGACGACGACCCAGACAACCATTCACCAAAAATCACCACTGCACATCAACTAAGGTAATTACTTTTACTGACTTCAGTGATGATGTGCTAATCTATGATAAATTATTTGCTTGACACAGATCCATATAAAGACTGTGATTATCCAGTGAAATGAGGGAAGCTATAAAAGGCTATCTAGTAATGGGGCACTATGAAGGGCGCTTACCTCTAGCTGCTGCACAAATAGCATCGGTGAACCCACTATTACAGAAGCAATCCATACAAGCCCTGTAGGAGTCATGCAGAAAAAAAGCCGATGTTATCTGAGAAAACAGTTCTTGCTTTGATAAAAACATTTCCATAAAATTGTAAAAACAACCTTTTTGTCATCAGCGTCACTGCCCTTCTCACTTGATTCACATGCTCCCAGGCAAGTTATTCAACATTTCTTTGATCTGTTTCAATAGCATAAAGCCACCATACTCAACTCACATAACCCAATGTCGGATGATTCCTGGGACTGACTTTAAGGGTTGTATGAAAATTACATCAAACAAAACAGAATTATTTTCACAGCAAACCTTCATCTCATTTTGATTTTATTCATTTTTCTTAAAGATAAAAGCCCTCACTCCAAACATTATAGGAGCTTGTGTGTGTGAGATGTTGAAAATAGTTTACAGAGGAGAAAACAGAGAAGCATAAAAGGTAGAAAACATAAATATGGAAACTTTCAAGTGAAACATAATACCAAGCGTCTTGTACGCTCGTTTAGACGAGTACTGCCGCCTCATTTTCAGAGGGAAGACGATGCCCTGGTATCTTTCAACGGCGATGCAGGTCATTGTCAGGATGCCTGTCACTATGGCTGTGGTCTGCACAAAAGGAACTGTCTTGCAAACGAGAACCCCTGCAGGCAAAAGCAAAGGGGTAAAACAGATAAGGTCCAGAAAAGCAGCAGAGGTTAATGAAAAACAGTGAGGATGGGAGGATTGTGACAGGAAACAAAGGCAACCTTGTCATCTTTCCCCACAGTTTGAGGTGGCAACCGTCTCCCATTAGACAGCAGTAAGTGGACTCATTTCACAGATAAAGTACAGACTTTACACTGATGCACCCTGAACTTTTTGTGGGAACAGACGCAGGTGCTTTCAGCTCTCTGTGGTCTTACTGTGATGTGCTGCTAAGTACATCTTGTTGGTCACATTGTTCAACTCAATTATTTTCCATCTAGCAAAAGAAGAGATCATCTTTGATCCATCTAAGGAAGTAGTTCTCAATCCCAATATGTTTTAGTCAAACTTATTGGTCAAACTTCTCCCTCCTTAAAAATCCAACAAAAGATGTTAAATCACACCACCATACTCACAGAAACAGATTATTTCACTCTAAATAGTTTAATTTATCAAATGGAAATTTATGTAAAGGCAAATGTAAATTTTCTATGTTCAATTTATATTCTGCCCCACCAAGTCAATGCTACTTAGAATCTCCTGGTCTTTATGTATGTCAGCTATGCATATCTACAGCCTAATAGTTTTGCAGCTTTGTCCTTATAGCATAGCTCAAGTTTATTCAAATTGAATAGCGGGGATCTGTTGGATTTAGGTAGCTTGTCAAGGACATCACAGAAATTTGCAATGATGTTTTGGGTTTGCTTTGCTGGAAACTGAAACTTCACTTCAGGTTAAAGTGTTTTGTCTCCATCAGGGTTTGCTTTTCTTTTTTTTTTCTCATATTTTCTGTGTCCCAAAATGGACATAGAGCAAACTGGATTTCATTTCTGCTAAAGACAGCTTTCTTCTTGCCTCTGGTCCATAAAGGTCAGATTTGTGGAGTGCACAACTAATAGTTTTCCTGTCGACAGATTCTTCCACCCCCAACGTGGATTTCTACAGCTCCTTCAGAGTTGTCTTTTTTTCTCCTGCTGCTTATCTGATTATTGCTCTCTGTGCAGGTTGTCAATTTATGTGGATGACCTTGTCTGGGTAGGTGTCTTGGGTTCTTTCTATTTTAAGACGATGACTTCAACAGTCCTCGGTGAGATCCTCAAAGCTTTTCATATTGTTTTATATCCTAACCGTATTTCAAATTTCCCCACATCTTTATCTTTGATCTGTCTTTAATATTGCTCGATCAATATGATGTTCGTTCACTAATGCTGTCTGACTAACCTCCATTCACGTCACAATTTATAAACTCCTTTGTGGTGGTGTCCCATATCAATATCCAATCAAACAAACTTGATGTTTGAGGACATAATATGACATATTGTGGAAAAAGTTTAATATTTTTGCAAGGCACTGCTGTATGATGAAGCATGAAATTATATTTACAATCTTTAAATGCAATAAGAAAATAATACAAAAAAACCCCACTAATAATGAAGAAAAAATGTGGCGCAATGGAGAGTTTAACCTTCTCTTAATGTCTTCAAATATAACAAAACTGCCAATAAAATCAAAAACTGCATGAGGAAGTATTGTGGTATGCAGGCAATATTTGACATCAGTAAAGCTGCTTGCTCACAATGTCATTATTCTCTATTTAAAAAGAAGCAGGGCTGCGGTCCAGATCATAAATGTTTGTTAATCTTATTTTCCCTTTAATTCTCACATTTCGTCACTTTCTCTCCTCGCCTCATTAGTTATAGTTTTTTGCGGGTCATGGATTTGACCAGCTGGTCAGCTGGAGCCACAGGCACTTCATCGCTCATATTCTCACAGACGTCTGACTCAAACTGATATGCCCTTTTTTTTTTCTTTTGTCATTTTCTGAGACTCTAGGCCTTATTTGTTATTTCGGTGTATTGGCTACAGCTGTGGCTCAGGTTTCTCCTTCAGGTTTTATGCCTTGAAGGCATTCTTGCTGCTTTTACATGCTGTCCAACAATTTACTTTGAAGTGTGTTCTGAATCATAACTTTAGTTGGAGCCTTACTGAAAAGGGTTGCTAAGTGATACACTTAATATCAATTAATTACACTGATGTTTTCCAGCCTTTAGTTCTGTTAATTATGTTTGTTCTGCTTACAGCTAACTAAAACGCATCATTAGCTCGGTAAATAATGTAACCTTGTAAATTCTTGAATGAGCTTTGAGTCACAGCCTACTCCAGGTTGTGGTTCTCTCTGTTGCATATATATCGAAAACAGATTTTCCTTCCATTCAACTTTCTGTCATTATCCTTGGATGTAGCACTGTGGAATCCTCCAGCTGCTAAAGGAATAATCTTTTATTGCTTGGTGATCTTCTGGACAATCCTCAAATGAGCCATCGCCATTTGCAGGCCATAACATTCTGTGTTAATCTATTAGATTTCTTATCAGTTTTTTGTCAAATTGCATTTTTCTGAGAGGCTGCCTAAAATAAATCACTGTGTGGAATGTGTGGAATGAACATATATTAAATATGCAGTTGTAGTTTATGAATTAGAACATATATCCCAATGAGTCTCATTTGTAACATTGAAAATGTACATTGTTAATTTTGTAAGTAAAGTTCACTATCATTATTATTAGTATTTTACTTTTGAACAGTTAACAGTGGCTACAAGATGTTTTTATAACCAGGAGAAGCTGATTAGCTCTTCAAAAGCTCAAATAATACCTGGACGACCACCAACAAATGAATGGATGCAGAGCAGGGCCAAAGAACAGAGAGAGAAGAACGAAGTTCAAACCATCTGTTCCATCGACCGTAATGGTCAAGGTTCATATCCCCAACTCCAACATCTTTCTGCCTGCCTTTCTGACCAAACAGCCAGACAAAGATTTAGAGAGGAGTTGCAAAAGCAAATGAGGTGGATTAGCAACAACTGATGGTGTCATCCAGGAAATGTTACCGTAGAATACCCTCAGCTCCCTCTCAAACTGAGCTATTATCATGTCATGACAGACAGTCAACAGTTTTCAGTCAGAGTCCTCTTCAAATTCGTTGCAAGACTGACTGTTACCTGAGATTCTTCCTGCCCACAGCATCAACATCCATTTGAGGATACTTGGATCATATGAGTTAAGACATTTATTTTCCTTCTGTCATAAATAAAGCATGTTGATTAATTTGAATTTGAATATTAGGTGTATTAATTTTACCAAATAACCTTTTAGATGTTACTCTAATTTATTTTTATTATGCCTGTATTTTATAAGGTGCAGAACGAGGGATTTGCATCCTTTTCTTAATTATGTTGTTTATTTGTTCACGCTTTGGAGAGCAGGTGATTTTTATAACTATTTCCTTCAACTGCTCTTACATGCACCCACCTGAAAGGTGTCACATTTCTGCGGGAAAACCCCCCAAAACATCTTTATGACTTCTTTTTTCCGCACTGCAAAATGCAAGTTATTTAAAACTGAAGCTCACCTCCAAACCATTCAGACGAGATGTTCTGTAGCAAAGTGAAAGGTATGCAGAAGAAAGTGATGAGGAGGTCGCTGACCGCCAGGGAGCAGATGAAGATGTCCGTGGCTGTCTGGATCGCCCGCTTCTTCAGAACTATGTAGATGACCAGACTGTTTCCAGCCAGAGCCAGGACGAAGATCACCACATACATGACGACGAAGGTGGTCTTGGCGCTGTACGGCAGCTCGGGGATGTAGACGAGCGGCTGGATGTTGTAAGTGTTGATGAACTCCCGGCGGCTCAGGTTGTACAACTGGAGCATCTCCTGCAGCACTTCGGGGGTAATTTTGGAAGAACCCTGTCCCGAATCTGTGGAGGCTGCTGCCATTTTCTCTTAGCAAAAGTATCTATAAGTCCGCCGCGAACTTGGGGGGGGGAAAAAAGAACAAATCCCAACTCTTCAGAGCGCAGACAGCATCTTCATCCTACAGGTGCGTGTGGATGTGGCGCTGACTCTTTAACCCAGCACAGACAGCTGTTGTCGCTCCTGCAGATGCTTCACTCGCTCTCTGTCTGTCTCTCTCGCTCTGTCTCCTTTCTTTTTCTCTTTGAATATATCAAAGGTAAAATTCAAATGGAGATTCACGTGACATATTTTTTCATAATTTCAACGAATTTTGAATGTTGTTTTTTTTATTCATGCTTGATTTTCTGGAATTTGACCTTTTCTTACAAGGTTTGCGATGAAATAAATGCTGTTTAAAATGTACAGACTGTAGAAAGACTGCATCACCTTTTGGTAATGTATAAAAATGAGACCATAATCAAAACTTTTCCACTTATAGTTTGACATTTGCAATCCAACTGAAAAAAAACAACAAATTTTATAAATGAAATAAGATAGAATTTCACATCTTACGTGAAATTTCAGATTCAAATATACTCTGAACACTTTCCACAAGGTTAAGAGCTCACAATCTGTTTTCCCTCAGTCCCTCTGTTTCCTGCTGTTGAACACCTGCTTTCCATCTGCTCCTTTGTAGCATCAAGTAATTAAGTTCCCAGTATCATTCTCACTAATGTCAGACTCAGATCCTCTTATTGTCTTCACTCAGGTTTCCTGTCAATTCTGTTCACTAGATGAGCTTCTTCCACCTTCTCTAGCATTTCTCATTTGTGTTTGGGTCCTCTACAAATACTCAATATGACAAAGAATATGTTTCTATTTTGTTCTTTTTTTTTTTTTTCATAATTACATTTGTCAAATTTGAAAAAGCTTTGGGAATAAGTTTACACAGCCTTATAATTATAATCAGTCACACTCGTGCAAAAAATGAGAACTAGTACAAAAGCATTGCTATTCATCTAATGTGGGTGCACATTTTACCATTTCCTAGAGTGGAAATGGCAAGTCCTTGAATCATCAACTTTTCCGCTCCACGTGTTCCTCTTTTAGTTCTTTGCTCCTGATTCTTCAGAATTATCCTGCTTCCTGTGTTAAACTGTGTGATTCAGCAAGCAACATTTCTACAAAAACAGCAAAAATGTTCACTTTACTACTTCAGCCTCATCAACAACTTCAGCATCCTCAACTTCAGTGTTAAAGCAGCATAAAAATACCAGTTAAAATTCTACTATTATCCACTTAACTAATTGTAGTTCCATACCAACATAAATGTATTGCTAAAATATTTTAACAGTTAAGTTACTCTTTGAATAATTAGTTATTAATACTACCAATATGTTATTTTTTTTGTGAGGGGTTGTTATGTTGTGCTAGAATGACTGCCAATGCTGTAAAAGTGTAATAGATTTTTTTTATTTTTTCATACTAGTGCTGATCAAAGACACACTTGGTTCCAGCTGTCGTCAACTTTAAGTCCCAACCTTCAGGAGGCTTTGGAGAAGTTTGCAGCCGAGTGTTAATCTTTTGGGATAATAGTCAGGCCCCAAGGTTTGAGTAAAACATAAAACATCTCTTGTCTCTTTTTTAGCAGTCTGTCACAAAGATAATGGTGTCTTGGTGACAATAGTCACAAAGACCATTGCCATTGTTTCTATTTTTTGGTTGTGTGTGTTTTGTATTTTTGTACTAAGATGACTGAGAGCGTCATGCTCAAAACTGCAGTATATAACACAATAGATGATGAAATGAAGGACGACACATAGTTCATGTCTTTGTTGGGTCTTTTCCTGTTGACAGTTCCATCTTTCCTTTGCGTCTTAAGAATTCACACTTCTTGTTTTCCTGCTTCCTAATTTTTCAGGGACATTGATTGAAAAGGAAAGCAGAAGTCTCCAAGAATCAGATTAAGACCACTTTCAAAGATAGCTAAAAAAAAAAAAATCTAACTCTTTGAAAACAAAGCATGAAGAAATTAGGGTGGATTTTTAACAGTCCTGCACACTTCACACCAGTGTGTGCCAGTGCCAACTGCTGAAGTCTTTAATCCAAACGTGTCTGGTAAATTCAACCGCGTTTTAACTGTCAGAGGAAAAGGCTGTTTTTATGAAAAAAACAGTGGAGGAAAACTGGTTATATTTTTAAAATGATAAAAACAGATTTGATTGTCAGAGAGGATTAATTTTACTGATAAAGAAAAAAATCCAGCTAGAAATGGCACCAGCAGGGTGTAAGTGGCACAATAAAATACCACGATGGAAATCATACTGCAAGATTGAAATTTCTGTTGTTTTATGCCAAACATTCATCTTTGTCTATGTCTGTTGTTGTTATAAATGCTCTAAGTGTTGTTTTTGTCCTATTTTACTTGTATTTTTTTTATCAATGGACTTTTCAGGTTGTTCTAAATACTAATTAAACAAAACAGGACATTAATTTCTCTTGTAATTGGAAAATGTATGTTTCAGCTGAAAACAGATGAACCAAAACTGATTAAAAAAAAAAGAAGTAATTACATGTTATTTATGTAAGTTTTTACAAAACAATAAAATTAATAAGGCCATGAAAGAAATTAGATGGTAAGCACTAACAGCCTGTCTGAAAGATCTTCAACTGCTTTTTCAAACCATCATGGGTTGGTTTGAAAAAGCATAGGAGAAAGCGAGGATGTTCCACAGCCATAATAATAACAAAAATAGAATTGCTTGGGGAGTTAAGATAATCCAAAGTTAAAACTTTTATGTCTCCTTTGGTGTTGTTTTACCTTTTTGTACTATGGACCCTTCCATTCAAAAACGTTTGACTGAATAATTGATAGGTATATATATTTCTTAGTTTACTGATTGAAAAACATGTTCAACGCCTCCTTTTCCCATCAACATGCTTGACTGTATGAAACTTGTAAGTAATGAGAAAACTGTCAGTCTTTTAAGCCTCATGACTCTCATCTGACCACACATTATGAAAAATAAGCTTTTTCAAATCTTTTTGAACTTACAACAAAGCTTCATGGATTAATGAATGAGTATAAAAGAAGACTGATTGATGTTTGTTTTCTCCCATTTCTCACATTATTATCTTTCTAAGTGGTCTTGGTGGGCTCCGTTAAGCACTGGAAGTCCTTCGAAAAAGAGCAGAAAAAGCCAGGTAAGAGGAAAAAGTGAGCTTTGCACTAACATGTTTAGAAGTATATACAATTGAAACAATGTACAAAAAAAAAACAGATGCAGCTATACAGTTGCAATGCCACCGACTGGTTCGATATTGTCCACTTAAGAGGTGCATATATATATATATATATATATATGCCACCGACTGGTTCGATATTGTCCACTTAAGAGGTGCATATATATATATATATATATATA
>CAEFZY010060329.1:0-35743 GCA_903066815.1 Brachyrhaphis roseni
TATATATATATATATATATATATATATATATATGTGTTAGAAAAATACCTGCCTCATATCAGCGGTAAACATAAAAATACTTATGGTTATTTTGTGTGTGTTTTTGCTAGTTAAACTAAGTGAAGCAAATTGTGCTTGCTACAAAACTATGAAAAATATTAAAAAATATATATCTGGTGATAAATTAAATGCATATTATCTAAATAACATTATTAAAGACATTTGTTTTTCTTTTATGTTCCATTTTGGGCACTATTTGAGGCGATGTGGGGCTGTATCCTTACTTCATAATCTACATGTGGCTGGGGAGGAAACTGGAATTGAGCCTAGGACTTTCTGTCTACTCTTCTCACTGTCAGTGTTTTTCTACCAAAACAAACTATAAAATTGGCTATAGATTGTAATTGGCTGGGTTCTGCAACCTTTCTACATTTAAATGTAGCCCTGTGCTAAGCCGAGGTTACTGTAATGACTGTATGTTGAGGTTAATACAAATCTTACATAGGTCAAGACAAGACTCAAATATATTAAAAGTAAACGTTTATTTACTAATGATTATTTACTAATGCATAACATTGGTGATAACTATGGGTTTCATACTCTTGTTTCTGAAAGAAATACACTAGTATTTCAGTTTACTTTATTATTTAAATAATATAAATGGTAAAGGTAGCTATTAAGAAATTTGCTTACTTAGTAATTAAAACTGTATTTTTTGTAAATCAACTAAGAGCATTATTTTAAGTAAATATTGCAATTGAAAAGTATTGGTGATGCGCTGGGTATTTTAATTGGCTTTGCCATTTGATTGGTCACTGAGACAGTCCGTCTGGGGCGTGACTCCTGATTGGTGGAGAGAAGAGGAGGCGGGAGGAAGAAGGACAGGAGAACCGTGATGGTGGAGAACGGATGGTGAGACGAGCGGACAAGAAGTAAAGAAAAGCAGGGAGAGAAAACATGACAAAAGCTCGGGAGAGGACGAAATTCGGGAGAAGTTATAGGAGCTTGTTCGCCGCCAGAGGGACGGGACCAGAGGAGACAGACGGAAGTAGTCATGACGAGTTTTGAGGTAAGCTAAGTGAGCTAGCCGCTTTAGCCCCACGAGTTGTGCTGCGTTCAATGAAAGTCGGAGAGAGGACGAGTGAATTGCAACGCTCTCAATGTTTTCCTATGGGATTTAATCTCCTAGTTGTCTCACAGGCCTGCAACTTTTTCACACTCTCCTGGAGGTCGGGAGTAACAAACTCACTGGGTTACGTTTGTTTAGGTCTGTGTATTGATATAATTGGACATTTCTTGTTGTGTCTTGTTTCGGTGGAAAGAAAAGCTGGTCATTAATATTTTATTTATCCTGCCTTATTTAAAGAGGTTTATTATTTAGATCTTATTGAAGGGTCTTTCACCTATAAAGTTACAGTGGTGACTAAATAATAGGTTTTCTGTCACTTTAGTTTAATAAAATTAGGCTGAATCATTTTGCCTAAAATTCTAATGTTTCTGGGTCGTATTTGTCATAAACTAGGTCATTGGTGCAGCACACCGATTGGGGTGCCAGATTGATATCGAACCCAAGCTCCCTCCATTTTAGTTTTTCTTGCATAGAATGGTAAAAGGTGCTACATAAACAATACGGCCTGCAAGAACCTCTTAAAACCATTCCAGTTCTACATTTAATACATTAATTAGATAAGCGAATATATAAACATTAATGCACAAACTTTAGATTTACCCCCTCGTGTCAGTCTTCTAAATACCTTTTAAATAAACGCAAAGATGAAGGAGTTTAAAAGTTGAGCCAACTAACGGTGAGAAGACTTCTGCAGGAGTTTCTAATTTATCGTCAAGGCAGAGCATACAAGCATGTTTTTATAAACTGTGACTAAATGCTGCACTGTTTTTCTATGCACTATTCAGCAGCTGTTCTCCGGTCATAAATTTGAAATGAACGTGTTGTATGGCGCGTTAGTCTGTGCGTGTTTTTGTTCTGATTGGGTAAAAGTGTTTCACCGTTTTGAAGCTTCCTGCTGGTTGAGAGATCCCCCCGAAGTTAGTGAAAGGAAAAAGGCCTCCAGCATCGTCTGTCCCTCTGATTACAATCAGCAGCATCCAGATAACAGCGTTCGGAATGAATAAGATGCAAAAAAACACCTGTCATTTTCACCTGAAGAATTCAAAGGAAATAATAAACAAAAAAGCGAGTAAGAAAAAACAAAAACATTTTGTGATTTATATTTTACATATCTTGACATTGTAACAAAATCTCACATGCATTTATTCAAGGTGAAGGACAGCAGTTCCAACACAACTTCAGCTTTCAGGTGGCCACATTTGAAGCTGCCTGGAGTCCTTTGTTGATACATTCTTATATTTTGGCAGTAAAATAGAAATGAACCGTGCATTTTGTTCACCTTCACACAACTATTGGATCTCTGTCTTGCCTGTCTTTTCTTCTCCATCCTTATGTCCTGGTCTACTGCTGTGTCTCCATCTGCGTTAAATATGCCAGCGTCCTCTGTCTCTACATCCCCCACCCAACACCTCACCTTCATATCCTTGACTCCCTTCATCCATCCTCTCCCGTTTTTCACTCATAGATTGACTCTTTCCAATTACACGAGGAGTTTCTTCAATCACACTGTAACAAATTACCTGACAAATTAAAAAAAGAAGAAAAAAAACAGTAATGTTTCTGGGCTTTAGCACGGGCCATTCTCATGCTTAATGAAATTTGCTAAGCTGTACATCAGAAGTCTGTTGTCAGCCATGCATAGCTGCTCAGATCCTCCAAACAACCCCCCTGCTGTTTTGATATGCTTCATATAGGCAATTATTTCCACAAGTAATACACATCAATTCAAACTGTTCCTTATTTTCAACATAACCCCTGAAATGAAAACACTATTGAAAAAGAACAATCCGGACAAGTTCATTTTGCAAAATTGCGGGCCAAGCTCCAACCTTCCATTCATCAACAAGGTTACTGAAAAAGCTGCTTCACTAGTTAAACACCTTCCTAACAACGACCAGCCTCTGTGACATTGTACAGTCCAGTTTCAGTCCTCACCACAGAACCGACGCTGACCTTCTCAAAGTGTTCAATGGCATTCTCATGAACGCAGACTGTTGGAGTGTTGGTGTTACTGGACCTCAGCAAAGCATTTGACCCTGCTGGTCAAGGTAGATCACCGGACCAACTGGAGAGTTGGCTCAGGCTTTCTGGTACCAGGCTTTGACTGGTTTGAGTTTTACTCAAAAGTTCTCCAATGTACAATCCTGAAACCCATCTTATTTAATAGCTACATGCTTCCACTAGCTCAGATTATGACAAATTATTGAGATTACCATAGTTACGCAGATGATACACAGTGCTATATTACAATGTCACTAATTCTATGAACCCGTTGGAGTTCTGAGTGGCTGAATGGAACAAGTCAATTTGTACATGCAGACTTTGAGTTGCTGTACAAGTAATGAAGTAATCCAACATCACAGACATTAACAGTAATCCTCTGTGCACACCTGCATATTTCTGTCCTGCCAGTAGATCCAGTCCAAACATGTGCACTGTGACTACTCCTCATTTGGTCATGTTACAACCATATACTTTTGTGTTATTTATTGGGATTTTAGGTAATAGATTTCATTAAAATCTATGTAAATAACACAAAATACATTAAAGTCTCGACCCTAATTAATATGCAAAACGTTATTTGCCGTTGAAAAGTAAAACTGAGCGAAACTCTGAATGCACCATCCCCAACGAGACACACGGTGGTGGTAGTATTATGGTATGGAAATTATTTGCTTTTGCACAAATAGGGAAGGCTGTCAGGGTTGTTGGTTCGAAGAATGGAGGGTAATCTTGGCAGAAAAACTACTAAGGCGCTGCATAAAAGCTAACACAGAGTTAGAAATTCATCTTCCAGCAAGACATAAAACATATCCTTTCCCTTCCATTTGAGAGTTATGAAATCCAAAATTATAAGGTTCACAACTGCTCCCTGACAAAACATGACAGGGAGCAACTACAAGTACTTTGTGTGATGACTACAAAAAATTAGTACTAAGAACATTTCAATTCAATATTTTTCTGCTGTTTCTAGGACTATTCACTGCCTGAATTTACTTGTAAAATAGTTTTTCTTTCAGTGTGTCTGTGACGTGTGATGAATTGATTTAGATTGCAGACAAATATCTGCCCCTGTGAACATTCATATTTCACCTGTAGGTGCACGCTCATTTTTCACGCTGTGCATTCACTTTAATATTTGCCTCTAAATTGAGCAATGGGAGGAAGGTCTGACGTTGCACAAACCCGTGTGTCTGCAGAGGCTGATTTGAGCTTATGTCTGCTTGACATTTAAAGGTTTATTGTGAGAAGTGGTATGACAGCAGCCTGAATGACACATTGTTGCCACCTTTACATTATCAATACGTGGCAGGAAGACGTAATTGAATATTGAGTGTGCTTAATGTTAAACATGAGGTGTTACGATGTAATTTGCAACAGGAAGCCCGGTCTATCGGTACACAGACAGAGGGATCCGCTGCTTGTACTGGCTCATGATAACACAGAGTATTATTGTGGATTTTTTAAGTATTACTCTGATGGCTTATTGAACCTGCCAATTCGCATTCAGCTGAGTGTGTGAAAGCCCTCGTTGTTGTGAAAGGCCTTTTCATTACGAACAGCTTATCACGTCTCGGGCTGTGAACTGCCTGAATAGCGCAGCAGAGTTTTCGCGGAGCTCGTTCCCCCTCTAAAAGAAACATTCCAACCAGAGGAGGGATTTTTGGTTCTGGATGGGGCTCAGGACGCAGAAAGCAGATGCTGGTGTTGGAGCAGCGCCAGCCTGAGCAGGAGACTGACGAACCCGGATGATGCACTTCACTTGAACAGAAAGAGAAAGATGTTTGCTTTTTAGATGTGGCTTTCAAATGGAGGGAGGACTATAAAAGGCATATATCCAGAACTAAGCCTCAAAGTCAAGGCCAAGGCCTGTCAGACGAGCACATATGCAGCATCGCTCATTTTTGGAAACAATCTTGCTTTCCTTACACTTCGACCTCTTCTACAAGTATGCAACACTACCTAAGTTTGGAAATATTTTAGACTACTTTCCACACTGCGTTTTTGTAAGATGTAGCTAATCAAAAACAGCCCAGTTTTAGACTTCTGAGAAAAAAGCAGCAGACAAGACTGACCAAAGTTCAGACTGTGTCCTATTTACCCCAGTATATTTACCGCACCAAACAAATCAAATTATGCCATCTCTGGACACATCCAAGAATGGTAGACTCACCCTAGACAAGCACTAGCTTTACATTTCATATTATTATTAAATCATACTTCTTCCAGTGCAGATGAACAATAGCATATTTTCTTAGTAAGCCTCTTTTAAGGTGTGTAAAAAGTCTTAAAATACACATTTTATTACAGCAGCACATCCACACCAAAATATGTAGAAAAAAAACTTATTTTAATTTCTGTACATTTGTTGAGTGGAGTAGTTATTTTTAACAAAATCAACTCTGGCAAAATTATGGGCACCCCTGCTGTTTATACATTGCATACCTGGATTTTGACAACAGCACAATATTTAGTCTCCTCCTAAATTTTGGGTCATTACCCTCTGAAGAGACCCAATCATAACCTATTTTGAGTTTAGTGAACAATTTTTTTTTACAGTGCGACCCCGCCCCCACTAAATAAATATGCTCAAATATTTCGCCAAAGCTCTCAGTGTGAGATGATGTTACTGCAATAAAAGAAGATTTTCTTAAAAGGCTTTTTACATCTCTTTACTATCAGTGTTAACAACTACTAGTATTTTGTCGAAAAAAATTGATCGGATTCATATGGAAGTAAGAATTGCCACACAGCTGAAATTGAGTGTTCAGCCTCCGTAAGCTTTCCATGAACCCTCCCAGTAGGTTCCTGTAAGACATAAATCTCTGAGATATAGTCGTTATGCTGAGCACCTGCTAGAAGGCCAGATGGTTCACCTGCACTAGAATCCTTTAACAACAGCTAAGATGGCTTCTCAAGGCACTTTTCTGCATCCAGGTCAATCTGAAACACAGTCTAGATCTGTTGCATGTACATCGTGGTATTGGTCAAGGCTGGAGTTATATTGCTTCACAGTAAGCTGCGACATAGAATACAGTAAAAACCATCTCAGTTAGACATTTCCTTTAGACACATTTGTCATCATAACCCTTTTACCCAAGCCTAGCTCTCGGAATTTGGTCATTGAAACTTCAAGACGCCATTTTTGTATGAACTCAATCCGTCATTAGTCCACTTGGCTGACTGAAGCAAAGTGTTTGGCACTTCAGGTCAAGGCTATGTGTTGCAAAGTAATGGTCTTGAACCTTGAGTAGCCGTGCCTCTCATTGTGTGTGCGCACATATGTGTGTATCCACCTGCATTTGTCTTTACACCAGACAGTGTTAGTCCGCTTCAGTCTTCGGTAGGTTGCTATAAAAGTCAAAAATCAAATCACACCCAAAGGGGTGATTTTACCAAAGAAACTCCCAGCCAGGAGAAAGCTGTAAAATGTTATGCGTTCTCTGGGAGCACTTTGAGTGGAAGAACCTCTGCATGATATGATGTCTGAGCTCCACTCTGGCCGTCAGTTTAAGATGTACGCATTGGGAAGGAAAAGCCAGAAACATTCGTAACTTGGGCATGCGGGAACTGAGCACAAAAAGCTACCTGTGGAATTTGGCTGTAATGTTTGTTTATGGCTGCATCGTTTCCAGCTATTGATTCACTTGCAGTTTTCTCATATAATCTGAGGGAAATAATTATCTGCATCTTACATTTGTTAAATAACATGTTTGTGAAAGACAGGTTTTTTTATTATTCAATTGATCAGTTTTGGTCAAGTACAAAAGTCCCAATTCTTTGCATTGTTCTGTTGCATCAAATCATATTGAATGCAATGGAGACTGCAACGAAGAGGGTGTTTACTCGAACAAGAGTCAGGCGAGTGAGTATACCAACATGCTGCAGCTATGAAGGAACTCAGGGTTTAAGACACATGTGTCAAACTCGGAGGCGGCGGTCCAAATCCAGCCTGCCATGCCTGCTAATGAGGCCCTTAAGACTCTAGAGGGCCAGTAGTGCGCATAAATAGTATGTTATCAGTTAAATCAGTTTTTATTTGTATAGTGGCAAATTACATCAGTGTGAAAAGATGTTAAATATTATTTGATTTTAAGAAGTACTCACAGAGAACTTCCAGAAAGAATATTTTTACATTCTTCCAGAACTGGCCTTTTGAGGACTGGTTGATGTGGCCCAGAGTCACATCAACCTGGAGTAAGATAATTTACTAGAGTTTAGAGCTTACTAAACTCTAGTAAACACGGGGTGTGGACAGGATTAAGGTAACCTAACTAAATAAACAGAATACATAAGAATGCATTGAGAGATAATGTGACGCAACACTCATGACAAGGTGGAGTTACCCCTCCGCCCAAAAAAAACATCTGTAGGGTTTTTCTAGTTATATTTTTTAAAAAAAACACGGTATGTAGGAAATGTGTTAATTTTCCGGATTAGATTGTTCATAGAATGATTGATTCATTCACAGAAATGTCTCAATTGGGGAATATTATAATTATGCACCCTTACAGGCATACCATCATCCAGGAGAAGAAAACAAAACAAAAAAAACAAATGAAAGAAAACAGAAAACAATTAAAATGGTAATTATTTCTGCATGTTACCAACATGTGGAGCCGAGAGTCTGGAGGCTTTTTGGGGCGCCTCCTCCAACTATTGCAGCTGCTGCGTGAAAGAAGGAAGAACTCCAGGAAGGAGTGAAGTGATGAGGAGAGAAAAAGGCAGACGGTGTTTGGGTTGCATTTTTTGAAAATATTACTTAAGACAGCATCATCATCACACAATGCCATGAAGCCCAAACAGTTTATTTCAGCAACTCCTTGGAGGCTGCATGCAAGGCTTGCCAAATGGCTGCGTGAGTGATAGCTCATCAGAATAACAGGCTCTGATGTGAGACACACGTGACCTCCTGCTCTGAAACATTCCTAATGCAGGTGCTGAGTAAACAGAAAATGTAAACGGCGCTTATTTAACGAGTCTCCACCACTCCATCCTCAACCCCCCCCACCACTCCCCGTCGTCTCCTCCCACCTCCGGCCCTCATCCTGCACCCCTGCCCCAGCATCCATGCCTCTTTACACATTAAGTATGCATTGATTCAGCCTTCCCCTCTGTTATAAATACAGCATCGATCCAGGCTGAGATCAATAAACTCATTCACATGCATAGAGCCACTTTGATAACTCTCCTACTCGCAATAACATCCTTCTCCCTCACTCTCTCTATCGCTTTCCATCTCAATAGCCTCAAATGCTGCTCTGCATCATTCATTATTTTCTCTATATAAATATATATGTATGAGTAAAAAGTATTACTATTGGCTGTAAAAATCCTCTATATGGCAGACAGTTTCTCCCAGTCCATAATCATCAATGCCAGTGTGTGTGATACCTTGCAATCTAGGTTACTGTTAATATTAATGGAGCGAGTAACTGCATACATAATTGTACAATTGCGTCTTGCAGGCCCGAGTCAAAGATTACAAGATTTCAAAAGATCTTTTTTCTTCTATTTTGGGCAGAATCACAAGTTCATTTTTATTTTATTTTGTTTAAGTAGTGCTAAGATATGAAAATAACCTAAAGCAGAAGGCATGTAAATACTTATTCTCACCCATTCCTAGTTGACATTAACAAAAACAGTTATTTATTATTTATAAAGCTCGTACAAGCAAAGGGTTTAAATAAAGTGTTTCTTTTAATTCTGTTTGTTTTGTTTGGTGTTTAATCTCCAAAGTGTTGAACTTTAAATTAAAAAAAAACAAACTCTTATCTTACTTAAATGTTGTAAGTGTTGCATCAGTCATATGAAGGTCTATGACAGTGCATTGCTAAAGTATTTAGTTGGTTAAACTTTTTCACATATTGTCACAATATAGCCGCAAACTCGGATAGATTCACTCAAAGTTGTGCATAACTGTGAAATGGAACGAAATTTGAATGTTTTGTTCTTCGTTTTGTGTTTCCAAATAACATTTTTTATTGTTTGTACTTCTGTCTGTCAAGTTATTAAACTTTTTTTTTTACTGATAAAAAAGTGTACTCAGAGAGTAAACTAAAGCCGCCTTTAAAGGAATGCTATGTTTTTTAACTTTCTAAGGTCACACAATATTACGCTTAATAAAACGAATAGATTGTTTAAAAAAAAAAAGAATGTGTATCCAGCCCCCATTACTCGCAAACTAATATATAAAACTAATCCTGCCCATCATAATGAATACAAAATCCCCAGCATCGTGGTATGGGAATGTTTTTTCTTCTGTAGTGACAGAAAATCTAATTTTAGTTGGTGGAAAAATTTATATATGGGGTCAAAACATGGCAATCCTGGAACAAAACCTGATAGCTGCAAAACACTTGAGACTGGAGAAGAGGTTCACAGTCCTGACTGCTTCATCCTAGGGGTAAAGCATGCAAACACATAAATCTGATTATGGGACAAAACCAAAGACCACAATCTACAAATTTAGTGTTATGAGGAAGCATTCAAAGCTTCTTATTTCATCGATAACAAATGGAGACATGCTTAATCTGCCTTTATGTGCGTCGTACGTGGGACAGCATCCAGGTAGATTTTTGCTATGTGAACAAACATGTTGGAGCTCTACTCTGCAGCTCCCTAACATGCATATTAAAAAATATCCAGATTTAAAGTCTTTTTTTTTCCACTGTTACTTTCATTTTTATCTACTATCACTCTGTAACATTCTTCTTTTCCTCTTCCCACATACTCTCCTCTGAAAGAGGCAAAGGCTGAGGAAGGTTGTTGATGATCTTTACAGGGGTCTGTCCCTGTTGTGCACTTAAGTTGCTCTTCATCGCTTTTATGGTGACTCACTAAAACCTGTCTTGTAAAAGGCAGCCTCAGGAAGGTAACAGTAAGGTGGAAGGCACTCACAAAAGTGTGTGAGCGTGTGTTGTGGGTGGCAGGGAGCGAAGAGATCTTTTTCCTCCTGCATCCTTATTCGATAGTTTCACACCAAATTCTAAACACTTCTTTTTCTAATCCCATTCTTTCTGGCCAAACTGAACACTGACATTAAATGTCATAACCAATTTAGATACTTAGAGTTTTTAGTCTTCGAGCTAACATTTAGAATAAATGGGTCTGCATGAAATAAGCCTCTATTGAGCGTTCAGCAGTACATTCAAAATGACTCTTCTTAATGTCAGAGCTTCACTTTACATTAGCTGAAGTGTAGAACAAGCAGACAGATAATGTCATTTTGTCACTGCGCTTTTGCTGCTGCTCCATTTTGAAGGGGAGAGGTTTGCCTGGCAACGTCTCTCATCTTAAAGATCAGTCCCTAATTGTGCCGCCGTTCAGGAAGACCCTGTCATCCTCCGCACAGCTGTAATTGGCTTCAACTTAACTTAACCTCTCTGCAGCTTTATTGTTAAAATGGCAGTCAAAAATGACACTATAAATGGATCTTTTGTAAAGCAACACAATTTTTAGAAATTGCTATAAACCTTTGTCGATTATTATCCTTTTTTTTTTTTTTTGAACAATGCTGGAGTATTGTGGGTAGACAGCAGCAAGATATGCGCGTGTGCCCTCATCTTTTAAAAGAAAAGAAAAACGGGGTTTTGCAGGATTCCTTCATCCAATTCTGTCAAGGTGTTTTATATGTTCACTGAAATAATTTTAGAAAATCTACCTCCATCATTGCTCTCTCTAGCTGCATGCTCAAATTCTGAAACTATTACTACTCAGGTGAAAGAGCGTTCTTTTATTCTTCAAAGACATGCAAATTTCTCTCTCTGTGTCTTCTACCTTCATTCCAGTAAACCAGCCTTATTAAATGCATTAGGGAGAATCAAAGCTGAGGTGTGCTTTGAGGGAATTCAAAGGAGATGATGATAGAAGCTCGCAAGGCAAAAATACAGGAACTCCTCTCAGGTCTGACATGCAACTTTAACCATACCCGAGCTAATAATACACAATTTAAAAATCTTGCCTTTTGGAGATATTTCCTCTTATGCTTATTGACTTAGAGTCTAGTGAGTAGAGAGGAGATGGCAATTATTCTAAGAACTGTTTTCTTGTTTCTGCAATGGTGTATTAAGAATGACTTATTTATAAAACACCATTCCAAACATCGGTCGTCTCTGATGCAGTGTTCCCAACATTTTAAGGAGTACCAAGAGCTTAAAAAGGGTTGGATGTTTGAATCCGGTTGATTTACTCCCTTCGTCTTCTCTAGTGAGCTGTTTTGGTCATATTTTGTGGTGGCAAAGGACTTAACCAGTGACAGGTAATTGGCAAGTGCATGTGAGAAGAGTTATAAACAGAAGAATAGTGCTCGTCTTTAACAGTAACATGGGAACCAACAATGCACACTTGACGCAATAAGTCCATGAATCAAAAAAAAAAAAAGCAGGGTGGTCGGAGAGGGACCGGAAAGAGGGCAAGGGAAAACAAAAATCAAAACCCAAAGTTCAGGCGGTCAACCTGGAAGTCAACCTGTACGGCCAAAGAGTTAAAAAATCCAGCCGCCTGAGAGATGAAGGAACCCTCAAAGAACCTTGTGTGGAGACTCGTAGCGATGCAGGAACCCTTGGAAAACTGTTTCTGGAGTCCGAGGTCTCTGGCTTGGTTCTCAATGTCCATCAGAATTACTATTCTGATGGACATTGAGAACCTCTGAAGGTGGAGCACAGAAAGAAACATGGAGAGCCGCTGAAGCAGGAGCACTGAAAACAGGTGAGTTAACCAACAAATAGACTAACAGGTGCGGATCATGACAGTTTTCCTTCTCCCTTGTTATGTTTACAGGTGGTGTGAGGTGGAGCCACCGGCAGGCTCTGCATGATTACGAGGAATACTTGTTGCCCATCAAACGTCATCAAGCTCCAGCTTAAAAGACTGATGTCTTATATCTACACCTTCCCTGTTTGTCTTCTGGTTAACAGTGATACATTGGCAGGTAGACTGAAATAAAAGACCATGTCTCGCATTTGTCAAGTTTGCAAGTTAAGCTAATCTTGTCTCTCATCACAGGAAGTGTGCTTCACCTCTTGTCTACACGTTGCTTCAGGAATCCTCCATTGCAGTCTTTGTCTTTCCCCCATGGATCATTAAGATATACTCATCTACTATGAGTTTGTTGTTATTAAAATGATTTAAAAACTGCAGTTGCTTGCCTGTCATCAGAGCTGAGCTTGCACTTGGGTCCAACATCTCACCCATCATAACACTGGATGTCACACTGAGGAGACTATCTATCACAATCTCACTGATTACTCCTACACTCTCCACGATTGAGGCTGATGAGACAATATAGTTTCTCTATGTTCATGAACCACATTGTGAGGCGTGGAGATCTGACATTGGTAAACTAAGGAATACATTCAAATCACTGCCCTGATGACAGTGGGCAATACACTTGCTACCTATTCTACAATTCATACAATCCTTGCTATAATGTTTAGTGTGTGTTTTGTGTATTGTTTTCCAACTTTTAGACCGTTTCTGCTTCTCTTGGAACAACTGCTGACCCAGTCATGGTCTCTAACTCCATCTGTGCTGCCTCTCCCATTCATCATGTGTGTTTTGCATCTGGCAAATGTGTTGCTTTGACTTCTGTGGGTGCAGGATCTGCTCATGTGCAGGTGAACATGTAATTAAAAGTAGGTAAATCTCTGTCCGAAATGCTAATGCCCGCATTTCTATATAATAGTTCATTTAGCACCAATTAGATTTTCAGCTCCCCCTTTTGCTGCTAATGCCCCGACTTGCAGAGACCATGCTAAATTAAGCACTAGATCTTCATTGCAGGCTGCAAACCAATTGATTTGGGCTCTTAATCAATCTGTTTCATTAGTTATACATTCCTCTCTTTCCCCTCCCCCTCGCCTCTCTCTCATTCTTCTCTCTGGAGCCGGCAGGAGGAGAGTGACCTATTCCAGAGTGTGACACAGAGGAGAGTGATTTGAATGATAACCAAATAGCTAGCACGGCCTCGGTGGTGTTTAAAGATCATATGTAAATCAAATGTCGGAGGGGGAGTGGGGAGAAATTGCTTGGTGGGATTCTGTCAGAAAACAATTTAGTGATCGTTAAAAGGGATGCCTCGCCGTCGTGCAAACCTCCACAAATTAAATCAATGCAGCCTCTGGTCTCTGCCCCCTTTCACTTCTATCAAGTCCCTCCCTCCCCGCGCGCTCCTTCCCCAACTCCACCAACATCTCTTTCTCCTGCTTGTTTTTCCTTTCGCATGTGCACGCACTCCCAACTGTAGAGGAAGACAGAGTGAAGATTCCCTGGATAAGAATGTTTTTATTGCTCTGAACCTTCACACTGTTGGAATCCTGCTTGGAAAAGGAACCTGGAAGTGCAAAGCTGCAGAGTAAATATCACAAAGGGGACACAGAGCGCAGCACATCCATGATGACAGGCACAATAATCCAACATGAGATGTAGGGGGAGACTGAGACACGACCCACCCACCGCGAGCCCACCATTTCTCCTAATGAGATGAGTTACTGTAGCAGTGCAAGACTGCATTTCTATAAAAGACATCACTAGAGCGGTAGTTACAGAGGAAAACACTCCAAAATGCTAACTCCAACACACACCCTCCCCTCAAGAGAGCCAGCCATGCTTGACTCCTATCCCTAAAGCCTGTACGTACATGTCAATCACAGTCTCAGGGGAGGAGGCTGCGTGTACTTGAAGACTAAGAAAATAAAAACATGTTGTGAAAAATTAACATTTGGTAAATGATGGTGACATCACTCATTGCAACATGTTTGCAGAGTTGGATGCTTATGCCAGATACTGATGTGGTTTGGAGTTGAAAAGCAGAATGCATTTTTTTTCCCTTCTGCTTTTTATTCCCAGCTTTTACAGGAGTGTGGGGTGCACAGGCGTAGATGTGGGTGGGCTGGAGTGCCCACGTGTACATTTGGAGTTCTGGCTCCAGGCTTGCCGTCACCAACAATGTCACAGATAGCACATGCTGCAAGAGACGAAAAAGAACTACCCTATGTGTTGTTTTGGGAGCTTGTAGCTTGCGCCATTTCTTGAAGAAACTTTGCTGCAAGTTACACATGAAACAAACACACACACACACATTCATAACAATGTAGGTTTTTTTTGCAGTACACACTCCTTGCGTCTGCTTGTCAAATGGCACCTGATATCCGCCAGCGTCTGGGAATCAAATTAAGTGAGCGACTGCTGCTGAGGGCTCCTTTCCTTTTTTTCTCATCCTCCATCCCTGGGCATAATTAATTTTATCATCAGCGTCATTATTATTGTTAAATTGTTTTTCATATTTCTTTTTTTCCCTCTACCCTCTCTCTCTTTCCCTCCCCGCCCCCCATTGCCCTCCCCTCTCTTCCTGTCTGGAATGCCAAGTATATGCTAATGTGTTTTGGAGATTGCCAGCGTGCACAGAGATGGGGAGAGGTAGGGGAGGAATGAGAATGAGAGAGGGTCTGAGATGAGGAGCGGGTGGGAAATGGAGGAGAGAGAGACAGAGGGTGGGGGGTAGAGGGTGAGGTGTTGGAGGTGTTAGGGAGGGGGCGTCGTCGTGAGGGGCGCATTACGTATTCCGGCGGCGTGTTTGGAACCCAATTAATCAAGCAGAGGAGAGGAGAGATGCAGAAAGGATGAGATCGCCCTTCACGTTGATGAGGCCTGGCCGGGGCAAACGCTCAACCACCTGAGCTCCTAACAGCCATGCCGACGCACAGGAATTATGGCAATACCTTCACTTTTTTTCTCCCTCTAATGCACACACACACGCACACCAGAACTCTCTTCTTCTCTCCTCTTCTTCCTCATCCTTCATGTTACACTGAGTCTCACCTTTGCTTTTCCTGCATATGCCACAACTATTTACTTTACAGCTTTTTTTAGGCTTCACAGTATGAGTCCAAAAAGTTTTCTTTTTTCTGATCATAGAAAATATAATGTCTTAGAAAAGTTTGATGATTTTTTTTGTTGTTGTTGCTAAGAGGTAAATAAAGCATGAGCATGGACTAGCAAACGTATTCGCTCCCTTTGAACAACTATAAACCTCAGTGTATGCTATTAGGATTTTATGAGCTAGACCTACACAAAGTGGCACCAAAGTGTGAATTAAAGGGAAACATTATTTTTGCTTTATTTTTTTCCCCAAAAAACATATTTGTATAAATTAAAACAATTTTTCTACTACTAACATGATTACTTGACTCATTTAAAAGATGCAGCTGTAAATGACTGGAGTTTGACACCCCTAAAGTGAAGCATGCACACTGCATGATGCTGCCACCACTAAATCTCACTGCCAGGTTGGTGTGTTATTTTATTTTTTTTTTTTAAGATTTGCAGGTGTGCCATATGCTTTCAACTTTCAAGCACAGTACTCTGTGGGATGTTCCAAGCTTTGGATATTTCTTTCTAACATAATTATGTATAACACTTCTCTACAAATTCATCCCTGACCTGTCTGCTGTGTTTCTTGCTCTTAATGATTTGGTTTGTTCACTAATGTTCTCTAAAAGAAACCTCTGAGGCTTTCAAAGAAAACTGGATTTAATGTTACATGAACCATTTACTAATTAATTTACTAATTACTAGACACCTGAAGGCACAAGATTTTATTTTGGGCCACACTTTTTAGATTTTTATTCAGCATTTTCTCTTCAAAACCCATAGATCTTTTTCCTTCCACTTCAAGAATATGTGCTTTTTTTATGTTCTATCTTATAAAATCCTCCAAAAAGCATTGAAATTTGTGGTTGTAACAAGACAAAATATGAAAAAGCTGAAGTTAAATTTGTTCACCATAAAAATATAAGATAGTCATCAATATTTCCACCTTCGCTGACTTCTTCATCTCTGCAGGTCTGCTTCCTCACAGCTCTGTGGTCAAGCTTGTGGCAGATCGCCACCACTAGCAATCGTTGGGAAATTGACCGTCTTATCGTGGAAAAGAGACCGTGAGTAAAACTCCAGTCCCTCGTTGACTTAATTTGATTCCCCTCCGCAGAATGCAAGCCAATAGATCCTGTATCTACATAGTGCTCCGTGCAGGGTCTATAAATATTGACCCTCCATTTCCTGTGTGTGGCATTAATGAAGCATTTAGTATACCCACAGCATTATGGTGGACCTGTGTAAAGCCACCTCTTCCTTTTTCAATGCCATTCCCTCCTACGCACAGTACAGAAGGATCCACAAAGGCAGAATCCATTTCACCCGTTGTGCCTCTTTCTTAGCCTTTAACTCCTTGTTTCCAAGAGGTGAAGGGTGTCCTAGAGGTGGAGGATAACTAAAGGGCATCCTCTAAAACAGATTTTTCAGGGACGTACTTAAAAACAAAGGACTTGGTGCTTTGTTTTCAAAAATAAACCATAACTTTAAATAATTGTTCTAATATGCCCTGGATGGCACACCAACCACAGTTTTCCCAGTTATGTATATAGTTTGACTTTTTGGATAAATCAATAGTCAGGTTAAATTATTTGTAATTTCTAATAATTACAAATATTAGAAATTGTGATATTTAGCAGTGTAACTTAAAAGTGGACAAATAAGGGATCTTCAGCCTTTTTTCTCCGTTTGAAGTCATTTTAAGAATTGCTCAGAGCAAAAAAAAAATCTAACTTAGCTACTGTCATAACACTAGAAAGGCAAAAAACTTCTGTTTCATGTGTATTTAAATGTATTTAGGTGTACAATATGATGTATGGTCACATTTCCTGCAGCACTAATAGCTGTTTACACGCCCCTTAAATGCGTTTTACGTTATGAATGTTGACTTATAAGGAATTACCAAGAATTAATCAAGGACCAAGAATAGAAATAAGGGGTTGAGAGCGGTTTAAGCAGTATTTTTTATTAAAACTGAAAATCATGTAGGATCATATCTCTACTTGTATGAAGTCTGTGCGCCTATTATTCTCCCATGTTTAATCATCCGTCTTTGCTGTGATTTTTAAAAGTCTGGCTGCTTCAATGAAGACGATCACCGAGGAAGAGAGTCATCCTGGTTCAGTTCTATTCTGTCTGCATGTTTTTGTGTGTTTTCTTTCCAATTTGTAGAAGAAGAACACCTGTTGCGGTTTGTGTCCGTAGGGCTTAGCACTGCCCCCTATCAGTGCATCACAGTATTTTCTGCTTCACTCATTTTCACTGCACATTTACGGCTCAACAGAAGACTATATATGCCAAGCGCATTCATTAACTATATTAGCCGGAGAGTGGAATATCAAAAGGTGCATATATTGTGTATTGGCTGTACAAAGACAAACAGCAATGGGCTGCCTCAACCTGAACTTGAGAGAGCAATGCCTAAACTCAGTGATTTGAGTGAGCATTGAAATGTTCTTTAATTAAAAGAACAGTCAGCCAAATGCACAAACTGATTATCTTTTATCGTTGTTAGTACGCGCCTCACCTGACTGCACGTCACTGTGCGCCTCCAACTCTTCACTTTATGCACTCATAAGATTTCTTTCCACACAGGTTCATCAGCATTCACACATTCACAGTTTTGTCTTAAAGAAGCTAAATTCAAAAGATTTTTAGCTCTCGTGATTCTTGTCATAAAATTTGTACAAAAGTCACTTTCACTTGATTTTGCTTATATTTTTATTTTAAAAAAACTTTTGGTTTTAGTTATTAACTGTTGATCTGGATAAAAAAAATACACATACTGTGTCATGTAGTTTCAAAAACAAAAGTGAATGTCTTTCGATCAGTATCCTCTTTAAAGTATATTTATAATTTAGGCACAGCTTGCTGAAGATGGAACTTGGGGAGGGAGGTTACCAAACAGCTTGAAGAGATAGAGAGCTGTGTCTGACTGAGATTTATCTTCTGAAAGGCACAGAATGAAAACAGCTGATGAATCAGCTGGTGGATGGAGCTGTAGTCTCAGTTTGGCTGCATGCCTTGACAGAAAAAATGCTATATGGTGGATGTAATTTTTTTTAGCATATATGAAAGTTTCTGTTGCATATTTCCTTTCTCTGATAAACAAAACAAAACATGAGAGGAGTAACTAAACTGTTGAAAAAGGGAACTGCTCCTGTTTCAAAGCCATAACTAGACATATAGAAAGTATTTACCACTTTGCTTCATGTCAAAGTGGAAATAAATTTAATTTATTTTTCCTTAAGTATATGGTAAGTCATTCTACAAATTACTTGATTGTACTTTCTGGCTGTGTAGATGTAGTTGGGAAATATATATATGTATTAAAAAGCATATGTAAATATAAAAAATAAGTGTATTTTGTTCTAAGGACATAACAAAAGATGTTAAACATTAGGAGTTGGCGTTTTGGATTTGAAACACTCATAATCTAAGTAGAAAACATTGAAAGAGCTGAAGTGGATAACTGTAATTTTTAGCTGCTGTTCATGATTTCTGTTAGCCTTTTTAAGTGTTGGAAAAGAGACCTTCTTACATCAATTTGCCAATTTTCTTTAATCTACTCCTAGTCTAAAGTAATAAAATTTGATTATGTGACTCCAAAAGATATAAGCAGGAAATGTATTGGTTCAATCAGAGGTTGTTTTAACACAATGGTTATCAAACTGTATGCTGGTGGTCCGCATACAAAATGTTAACATAAAGAAAATCTCTAGAGTAACAACAGTCAAAAGGATGAATTGTTAAAGCCCACAGACCCTACAGGGAAGAAAATATTCATATTGTTGCACACACTGCAGCACATAACAATTACAAGATACTTAAAAATTCAGCTTTTGATTAAAAGCTGAATTTTATCAAATAATTGATGCCAGTTCCAGTAAAATAGAAACTTTTTTTTATTTTTCTACCTTGTTCTTTTATGCAACATGAGTCAAAAAAGGTCCAGCAAGTACCTCCAGTTTTTAAGATGTAGGTATTACTGCATTACAGTCAGCCTCCCAAAGGGGATGTCAAAACTGCGACATATAGAAACAGGGTATAAATTGATAATAAAAAGTTTTTTTTATTTGATTTAAGTCATGCTCATTTGTTCAGGTATAACATAGGGATAAAAGATGAGCTCCAAATGATAATGTGACCCCTTTCACAAGTGCGTTTGCAGCAGAGAGATGCAGGTGTCTCCTCTACTGAACCTGAGCTTTGTCTTTTTTATATATCTCTCCCTCAGTGTGAAGGACAGTTTCCTCAATATGTCCTCTCTGAGTTTCTCTCTCTATCACATCACTTCCCACATCTCTGCTCCTGCAGCCCTGTGTCTATCACCCTCCACTTCTCACCTGTCACCTCCTCACTTCACTACTAAACACCCTCCACCCTTTTTTTTGGGGGGGGGAAATGAAATAATTTTGTTGTGGGGTCCCCGGGCGGTTTTGTAATTTCATGCCTGTGTATGATAATTTTATGCTGTCCTGCGTCGCGTAACTCAGGGCTGCCAAATGCTGACAGGTGATAAATACGATCTTTTCCGCCCCGTGTGCAACAGACCTGAAAAAAAGAAGGAGGGAAACAGACAGGAGGAGGGGGAGAGGGAGCAAGGAGGGCCGGGGTTTTGGGAGCTGAAGGTTTGTGGGGCAGTAGAATAGGTGGAGGCGGGGGTGGCGGTGTTCCTACCTTGAGGGACTGGCTGAGGCCCTGCTGGAAACAGTTTGCGCAGCGGTGTCGCCTGTGTTGGAGCAATTTCACGGCTTGCCCACCACACCTTCCCTCACCGAAGCGCTTTCATTCACTTACAACCTGCTTCCCCACATCTCCCTGTATCTCTGCTCCTCCGCTCTCCCTCTTTATCTGCCATCGCTCTGCTGAAAAAAAAACTGACAGAGCGGACCTTCAGGTAGTCTTGAAGGGCAGGTATAGAGATCAGTGATTTTTTATTTATTTTTTTCTTTTCCTTCTTCAAACAGGAAACATGGGAAATAAATAATAGGTTGGTTTGTGGAGAGGGACATCTTTTCACCAGTGCAGGAAAACATTAATGTGGCAAAAGAAGGGAAACAGAGCAGGGGGGGCAAGATGGTGATCCAAGCGTGGAGGACTGATGGTTTTCTGAGTGACGTAATTATTCGCCTCCTTGCATTGTGCAGTTAGAATGATGATATCTCAAAGAGAAAAAAAAGAAGATCCAGACTGTGAACACATGTCAAACGTACACAGAGCGCACAGTGACCTTCACATTCTGCCTGTATGTCATGTGCAATATACTTTATAGGTTATGCCAAAACACATGCTAAAGATAGTTCTGTCGTCTAAAGTACACTTGGCTTTCTTCGCCCCTGCATAAGGTCCCTTTTGAAATTCACTTTTTGACATTAATATATTAATCTCGCCTTTTTCTTTTTTGCAGAGTGCAGAGTTGGATCCTGGTGGCATTTATGCACGGGGAGTAATATGAAAATTGAATGTGATCGTTGCTCACAGCATATCTGTTGATTCGGCACCTCATCCAAGAAATCCACTCAATCAATCAGGAGATGTGGGAGAAGGGAGGGGCGTCTGCATCACTGCGGTTCCAAGTCATTAAGCAGCTAGAAATTAATTGACTTCACGGTGCTTATATGGCTGAGCGTGGGTTTAACCCAGGCACAGCAGCCTCTATTAGTATTGTACTGCGTGCTCCGACAGCTGCAGACCTGGTGGGTTACAGCATGATCCAACTTACTAAATGCTCAATATAGTATGATAGAGTGTAATGGTGATAACTAGGTGTGTAAGGGGATCTTGTAACAATGAATCGTCTAGAAGAAGTTTGCCCTTTGAAGTGCAATCCAATGCTATGACTTTATCTGATGAACAAAGTCTATGATATTATCATGAGTTCTGGATCTTTATTGGAGACTCTTACTATAAAGAATAACAGCAAGCAGCTCTTGAGTTGTTGCCCTGCTGTTTTAACCTAGTGCGCTAAAAAAGACTTGCCAGATGGCTGGCTAAGATTCAATACAGAAGACCCCTCACCACTTTTAATTGTTTATCATGTAGCAGTTTAGTAGCTTAGGGAGTAAAGAGAATAAAAAAAAACAGACAATATAATAAATATTTGAAGCAATGGCTATCGGTAGCCATTAACAACGCAAACAAAACCCGTACTTCTTTCTATCTAAACAGAAATAGCTTTTTGTTTTTCAAAAAAAAGAATTCAAGACTTTGAGTGTTTTGTTCAAAACCTGAAATACTTAGATCAAACCTGAGCCTTATAATTCTTCACTAAACACTGGCTCTTGTGCTGGGAAAATTATTATAAGTTAACATCTGGTGATCATGTTGTATTAAATGCTTATGAACTCTCACCAAAAGGACCTTATTCTTGGTATGAAACTCATGTGTTGACCCTGCCTGTGAGAGCTTTTCATTTGGGACGTCTTCATCATTTACTGTCTTACAAGCTCTCTGTACTGTGCACAATGTACAAATAAACCTGATTGAGTGATTTCCTCTAACAGTGCTTGGAAATTAATTTCTTCCACAACACTCTTTAAATAGCAGAAACAAACAAAAGAAAATTGCAAAAGATGCAAATATCTGATACTGTAATCTTAGTGTTTCAAAATCACATGACAACTGGAGCTCTAGAGGCAGTGGGAGGATTTATTCACTTCTCCGATAAGCTCATGGGGATAAAACCTCTTTCTATTGCTATTAAGGAAACTATTCACAAAATAACTTCAATAAACCTCAGCTCGAAAAAAACAGACTAATCCATTAGGTGCCTTAATTTGTATGTTTGGTTTCCTTTTTCACTAGAGTGTTTAATAGGGTTTTTTTCCTGCATGAATAGAAAATTGAATCACGATTAGTTCATAAAGTTATGTAAAAACAGAATCACTACATAAAAAATACTAGAAGAATTTCCAAACTTTAAGTATATTGAACAAACAAATCTGTACTGATTTATTCTTCAGTACAGATTTGTACTGTAAATCTGTGATTTACATTTTAAAAATGTAAATCACAGATTTGCATTTTTAAAACTTTCCCTCTGTTTTTGAAAACAAATCAAGTTGCTTTGTTTTCCCAAAAACATATCTAACATTCGCTGTTCTTGAACTAAATGTCTTCTTGTGAGATGGGTTTATTCTTACACCTGTAGTGAATAAATTGCCCCAAATATGAAATAAGACAAATGAAGAAATAAATGAATGATGTTAGATATAACTTCTGCTACTCGTTGCTATCATGATTCTTATAAATAGATGTTATGTACCATTTCTAACATTATCAGGTTTGTAGTCCAGGAGATATTTATTGGTAGGATGTTGTGGTCATTTACGATATAAAATAACATATGTTCACTTTCTGCAAAGATGCACAACATACTGACCAAAAGGTTCAGTGTAGCACAAACTCAGAGGCACACAAATACAAATGAGAACCCTCCTTAAGGCCTTTTTTGACCTCTCTGTTCGATTTCTCTTTCACAATCCAATCAGGCTCAAGTCTGGAGGGAAAACAGAAAAGAGAAGGAGGACAAAGTGAGGGCGTGCGCTTCCAGAGCAACAGGAACTTACTGACAATGCCACATTGATCATATCCATGAATTTTGTTGCACCTATGGAGTGAGAAACCAAAGCTCAGTAGATTCAATAGGACAAATTATGATGGTTTATATTTATAATGTGTTTTAGACCTGATCTACTAAACTAAAATACATAAAGCAGAATGAATGCTGGGCAGATAGTTCGAAAGGTAGCCTGATAGTTTTTATATTGCTCATAATCATACAAATTTTGAGGGTATTTGGATATTTTTGAAAACCCTTACTTTCCTCCATTTCACATTTTGTGCTAGGTTTTGCCGTCTTGTTGTCTATGATTTAAAAAAAGTAACACGTGGTGTTATCATGACAAAATTACTTTTACATTGCAAATTGTTTGGCATGTGTCATTGCAAATTTGTAGGAAAATATTGACACGCAAGAGGTGGGCAGGCCATCTACTGCATAGAAATCTGTGCGACAGTGAAGGATAAAAAAAAAGTCAATAAAGGGATAAATCAAATACATTTTGTATGAGGCCACATTTCTTTATTCTGTGACTTTGACCTTAAGAGACTGGATACAATGGAAGAGGCACGCTGGACAAATCATTAAAACCACGTCCAGGAAAAAAAAAAAAAAAAAAGTCCCAGTGAGCTTAATAAAACACTATGATTAAAATTCAAGCAAGGACTGTGGTTATTCCACACACAATGACTGTCTGCTTAACGCTGAGCAATATGCAGGCCCCAGGTTTCTTTGTCCCAGGCCTCTGTGCATGAAAAGAGCAAGGTCTTTTTTACATTTTCACCCAGTCTGAGAAAACAAGCTGCTTAGACATTCATGAACCCCACCAGAGGAGAGCTCTAGATGGAGGCTTGCCTTACCTCTAACACAAGTCCATCTGTTCTCCATTTCTCTCGTTCTTTTCTTCCTCTTACTTCCTGTTATTTTTTTTTTCCTTTTGTGTCCAATAAATTGAACATTTTGCTCTTAAAAGAGGTTTTAAAGACTTCCAGCTCTATGCTTGGATAATAGTTGTCTAAAATGTGGACACTCTGAAAATCACCAAAGTGGGAGATGATGCAAGAGAATCGGGTTTGTACGTGTGTGTACCTCTGCACAGTATATCTGAAGAGTAAATCTACCTACTGACTGTGTGTATGCTCTGTCAGTTTCAGCACAAGGGAACTCCTTAACGGGCCGGGTCACTGCTGATCACATGGCTCAGATAATGGCCCAAACAACCTTGACGATAGTGAAGAGGTCTGTCTATTTAATTAGAAACTTTAATATTTCATTCTCTGCTATGCCTCATTAGAGCCCTTCCATCATAGCCTCTGAGGTCCATAAGTACCAGCACACAGTCTCTGTGTCTCAGAGGTTTCTCACTGGCCAGATTTTCTGTTTCAGTATTAAAACTCAGTTGTTATTGCTTTTTTTTTTTTGCAGGATTTAAAACATAATTTTTTTTGGAGCTTGTTAGCTGTTTAATGCTTCTGTTTCTCTGCTAGTGAAGCACTGAACTTATTAGTTCCAGAAATGCTGAGAGAGTTCGATCAGCTCTGAGGTTAGACTGCATCATCTGTGTGAACATGTGAAAAGAGTTATATATTACAATTGTACATGTATTGGAAAACATTTATTCATTGTAAACATACTTTTATTCAGAAGAAAGTGGTCAAGGAGGCTTTGGACTCAGTCCCACATTCAACCCTCCTTAACCCATTTTTCCTATAAACAAATGCAGCCAAAATATAGGCTCAATTGATTTAGAAAGCTACAGCTGTAAAAGATTTATTGATTTTATTTATTTTATGACATTTCCACATCTTTAGCAGAGGTACCAATAATTGTGGACCGAGTGGTTTAACATTGTCATAATTGAAAACACATGGCATAATACGTTAAGGTAAGCATAACCATACAGTTCTGCTTCCATAAACACCAGTCAGCATTTATACAGATGGTAACTTTGCTTAAGGTGGCCAATAATTTTCATTTATATGAAGAATGCAAGGAAATTTTTGTTGTATTCTCATCGAATCACCATCATTTTTACTTCTGTTTATTTGATGGGTCAGACATTTAAATATTTTCCGCTTTAAAAGAAGAACTGGGAAAATATTGGGTTTGCAGAGAAGAAACCACAGTAGTTCACTGTGAAACAGTTTAGTTGTATTTCTAGACTCTGAGTACATAGAGAAGCTCACAGGTTAACCGCAGGTTTGAATTTATTTCAGCGCAATATCATTTTTGATATTCCATCACTGTCACACAAAAATCATGTAAAAGTATTCAGCAAATGTTTTTTCCTCACTTTACAACCACAATCATCAATTTATTTATATTATGCTATATGCTTTTTGAAATAAACAAAAATCCAAAAGGTTTGGTGTCCATTTGTGTTTAGCTCCTCTTGTTCAATACTTTCACTGCAGATAGGTGGACAGACATCTTGGTAGGATTGCAGATGTGGTAGCAGATGATTGAGCGAGCAGCTAGATGTTCAAAGCTTTGAATATTATTTTTAACCCGTTCCTTGGTCTTTGTGATGTTTGATCTCTGATGTTTTCTAACAAACGCTTCACAGAACAGCTGGATTTATACTATGATTTAATTGCACGAAACACTTGGATTGTGTTTATTAATTAGTAGATTTCTGAAGGCATTTGGCATTCAAAATTTATGTAGGTGTGTCAGAGTAAAAGTTACTGAACTCAAAGGCCCACCATGCTTTTCAGATTTTCATTTGATAATAAAATGATTATTTTTGCTTCCACTTTATAGTTACATAACACCTTAAGTTGGTCAATCCTTGAAACACATTGAAGTTTGTGGACACTGTTTTTTGTTAGACAATTCGATTTTTTTTTTTATCTACAAGAAAGTCATTAGTTTTTAAATTGTGCACATTTGACACATTTTATATTGAGTGAAACAGGAAACACTTTTTCATTTTTATCCTTGCGATTATACCCACACTCAGTTATATCAGAGTTACATTACATTTTATAGTCCCCAAAGTTAATGTTATATATATTAAGAATATTAAAGCTTAACCATGACGGCAACTAATCACTGATTAGGATCTAAGTTTTCCGGCTTTTGCTACTTCTTAGGAGACGAGACATGTTCACCTTTGTTTTTATTGCAGCCACTAAATTGTTCCTCTCATCTCACAGTTTTCTAAGTATCTCCACCTCGGGACCAATAAGATCTCGTCTTTTCTCTCCCCTTTTTTGCATTTTTTGCTAAGGGCCTCTACTCTGGCTGGAAGAGGGAAAGCTTTGCCCAATCATCTTTTCTTGTCCCAGAGGCGCTCTGACCAGGCCTGGTAATGGGAGGCAGGAAAGTGATGACGGGACACTTTAAGGGTGATTCTGTTCAAGGGCACGTCACTCTGTCACCGACAACACTTTAATCCTGATCAAGGTGTCAGACAAGATGGTGCTTTTTCCAACCTGTTCTCACATTTTCTATAGGCTACTGCAGCATCTAATTCACATACAAAGCACCAAAAAGACAAAAATGTTGCATTTTACGCGAGAGAAAACTTGCAGTAGCAAAACAGATGTCCTTGTTTGAACCCGTTAGAAATGTTAGCTCTAATAATTTCAGTGGATATTTCTGTGTTTAACTGTTTGCTTTAAATGGCTGGTGACCATTAAAGCGTGTGCGTTTCTGCTTCGTAAGTAAAAACAGTTTGTGTGTAAACAGGCATAGAAGGGGGCATAAAATATGCAGGATAATTACCAGGAAGAGGTTGAGACACAGATGAAAAGCCTCGTATTGATTCCTGAAAGGACCTGACAGCTCCCCTGAATGTTTTATTTCGTCCGCATTGTTTGTTTGCATATAAAGGATTCCATTTTCTTGTGAATTTTGATTGCCGTAAAGGCGGCGGACCCTCTGCGTGCTGAGCAGAGGACCCGGGAGGCGTTAACTTCAGCGGCAGAAAAATGGATGTGGGGTGCACGTGACCCCCGCTCACCACGCGACAATCACTCTGAGGTGTCAGGCGTACAGTGATGTATGAAAACGACCTGAAGTTCTCAGGGAAGAATATGCCTTCTGCTTTAATTCCCACAGACGGAGTCACAGACAAACACAGATGCACACATTTAGGTAAGGAAAAGTCAAGCGTGAAAACAAGGATCCGGATCTGGTGAGCCCACCGTGAGCGCAGGAATGCATCAGCGTGTGGCGTTTCGGCCCAATGTAAACAGCCGGCGCACGTGTGCTCATGCCTGCTCGCAGTAAAGCTGCTTTCCATTTTCCCTCCGGTGCCCATTTCCCCCCATCCAGACCTTTTGTTCCAGCAGCTACCACAGAGCTGATCCCACAGCAGGATTTCATACACAAACACAGGATCTGGATCACGCGCCTGCACCCTGCCGCTCTCACAGTCCTGCTGTCCTCGTTACCGTGCTCCAGAGAGTGAGGCCCTCAGCTTTAGGCAAATCACAAACTCATACAAGAAATTGCATCAATAACCATGTTACATACTGTCACATCTGAGGCAGAAAATGAAACTGTTTATGAGATTTACCGAGCATGTGTTTAAACAATATCCCCGCAGATTATCCGCAGACCCTCTCTGACTGGCATGCAAAGACTACCTTCTGGGTTTCATTTGGAAGCAAAACCGTAAAAACAGCCTTCTCTTTCAAACTTCAGACTTAAAGATAAAGCCGTTTCTTTTAAGTTTGGTTTCATGCATTATTGCAAATTTTCTTTCTAACCCGGATTAGACTGCCAGGACATGCGAGGGAATGAGAGCAGCGTTTGTCGCACTGAGATGTTTAACATTTGAAAATGTTGGACTAAATCTCAGGAGCCCTTTTATTTATTAATTTTATTTATTTTGAGTCCACTATGTAATCTAATCATTTTTAGATTTGATTTACAGTCAATAATAAATATGCAATACAGTATTGATCTTTGAGGGAATTCTCCTTTTATTCATACAGGGGGAGCAAAGGTCAGGGTCAGTCATAATGCAACAACCGGTAAGTCGAAGGGCATTCACAGAGTTTCCCACAGTGGAGTTTATATTGGTCAATAATTAAAGCAATTATTGACCAATTGCTTTTTGACCAGTAAAGAGTCAAATTGCAGCATTTTTGACCAACTTTAGTCTGCAACTTGGTGATGGTGCCACCGACGCCTTTAGAGTGGGAGTAAAAGTGTAACAGTTATTTTCGTAAAAATCCAAACAAATCCTTTGAAGGTATATGCAGTGGATTTTATTGAAGAGAATTAGAGTAGAGGGGGTTGAATACAAATGCATTTGACAGTATCTGATATTTATTTTTAAATGATGACAGTGACGTATGGACGGTGTACCATCCACATTGCGGTTATGCTCTACATTGTGTTGGTCTATCGTAAAAATCACAATAATGTACTTTAAAATTTGTCATAATGAAACAAAACATGAAAACGTTCAAGTTCAACGAATAGTTGTGCAAAGCACCGTATGTACTGCGGCTCATCACCCTTAAATTTATCAAATTTAAGGGTGTATAAAGCTTTTTTTTCCCCACATAAAGATATGTTTTTTGTAGATACACTACAAAAAACATGATAGGATTTCAACAGCTGCCATAATTACATATGAGGTTAGATCGAGTAGCACAGCAGCCTCCTTTCTTCTCCTTAGAAAGACTCATTTTATTTGTACCTTCTTCTTTCTCGGTGCCTTCTCCCTGCCTCAGCGCTACATGCATCACTTTGATACACTCCTTTTGGATGTAGTTTGTAATGTTCCTACTCCCCACCTCCTGATTTTGCTGCAAACTGTCACACGGTTTTATTTCCTAACGCACTCTTAACCAACACTTCCCGCCATCTAAAATGTCACTCGCTCATCCCACTGTCACCTCTATTTCAAACCATCACCCCCATCAATGCCATTTTGCTCCTAGGCTGGAAAGCAATTGAAACAATTTTCTTGCAGAGAATTATTGTCCTTAATTGCAATGAAGGGCACGTTTTCCCATCATTCCTTGGGAGTGTTTTTCTCTCTCTGGGTGGAAATGTAGGCATTGCCACTGAGCGTGGGCTCTCTGAAAGAGGTCATAATTACATCCTTCAGTATGCTCGCCGTCGGCAAGGATTTTACGCTTCATAATTATTAAATGGCAGATTCACTCTCCTCGCGCGCGTGTGTGGGTGTGAGTGTGTGTTAAAATGCAGGATAAAAAGAGTTTGAATTTGAAGAGACTATTGGTGTAATCTGTACACACAGTTGCCAAAAGTTCCTTCTGTCTAACAGCCTCTGTCTCACTATATTTTGGCCAATCGCGTTCGGCGTTATTGGGTGTCGCCGAAGTAAACAGTGCACGAATAGCATCAAGCTAATTTTTCTGTTTTAAGGAGCACAGCAAATCGATTTCACATCTATAACGTCATTAGAATGCAATCTCAAATAAATAAATATGCATAAACTGTTCAGTGATTTTTTTATTGAGAGATTAGTAATTGATATTGGAGATGGCAGGCGAAGTGACACCCTAACCAGATAAGCTCCAGTCGACTCAACTTTCCTCTTTCAGCACCATTTCCATATTGTAATTACACTGTCTCATTCTCAGCTGAGATAACATCCCACTCTCTACTTCCCTAATCGCCTTTCCATCTTCCCTTCCCTCCTCTTCTTCTCCGTGCTCCTCTGCTGATGTTGCAACAAATCCAACTGTTTTAAAGATAAGAGTTTTACATGTTTTATTACAAATACAGCAGCGGCAGTCCAGCAGCTGAAATCACACTCGTGATTGCAGTGCAACACAAATGTGCGGCAGTTTCTGGAAATTCATTTTTGATGCAGTGGAAAATTATTAATATGCACTGGATTTTTCTAATTTTTGCAAATTTTGACAACAACTAAACACCTCAATGTATTTTATATGACAGACAAGGACAAATAACTATTTAATCATGTAGTTAGGAAAATAAAGAATACATATTCTTTTTTAGATAATTTTTTACAGAAAAAAAAAAAAAACATGTCTATGTGTGGGTGCATTTGTAATTTGTAATGTGTCCTTTACCCCCACACCACTAGATTAAGCATTAGTGTATTTTAAAAAATAGTGTCCACTTGTGTAATTAAACCAAATGTCAGACTGTTTTTTTAAAGAGATATTTAGTGAACAAACAGCATTGCGAAGTTCAATGAACAAACAGGAAAACTTGAAACAAACAGATTACAAAACAAATCACTTTGATTATTTTGCCACTGCCATGCATAGCACTGCATGGCGGTGGCAGTATTATGCTTTGGGGATACTAATCTTTAGCAGAGACAGGTAGACAGATTCATTAGGAAGTATCCTGGAGCTAAATATGAGGTAAATCTGGAAGCATTCTTGTTAGAGGCTATAAAAAAACGAGGTTCATCTTCACAGCAGAGCCATGACCCCAAACAAGCAGCCACAGCGATAATGGAGCGGTTTATCTGGGGTTCTCAAATCCTCCAGAGCTGGTATCTGGCAACCTTTAGATATTTCCCTGGTCTAACACATCTGAGCCAAATGGCTGAATTCCCACTTCAGTATGCAGACAAGTTCTCCAGCGTCCTGCTAATGACCTCATTATTTGACTCAGGTGTGTTGAAGCACAGACATCTAAAAGTTGCAGGACACTGACTTTAAACCCAGGCCTGCAGGCCTGGATCAGTCAGTGAAGGACTGAACGGGCTCGCCAGAGTCGGTCCGGCGTAGGGGAAGGACGTCAAGGTCCAGAAGGCCTCGATTTAAAGTCCTCTAGTAACATGGGTCCAGACCGAAACCTGAGGATCTGTGCTAAGATGCTGACGAGAAATGCTCTCCATCCAATCTGACTGATTTTTCATGCCATACTTTTCTGAGTTTTCTTTGTAGAAAAAATTTTAAGAAAACCATGAATCGTTCTTCTTCCCCTTTATAATTCCACTCTACTTACAACAGGACAAAATGGAAAGCAGAAATAGTTTTCAAAGGTGATGTATGTACCAAATTATTATAATTTTTTATTTGCTGTAAATGAAAAGTGCGCTGGAAAAAAAAAAACATTCAAGAACGAACGGGTGGAGTGCTGCACTGTGTCAGATTCAATCGTGTCAGGTCATGTGTTCCTGGACTCTTCCTTTAATGAAGTAGGTTTGGAGATGATTGGCACTCATCACAGACCTAGCTCAGGTCCTCCCCTCACCTAACTCCATTCAGTCCTCCAGGAATTCATTATGCACAAAGACCAGTGAGCTGAGCTGATGGAATATATTATTATTTTCAACAGCAGAATAAACAATTAGAGCGGACCATTATAACCTTTCTTCTGACAGTTTAAGGCACGTGTTCTGTGTTTGTCTTATACGAACATGAAAGCTTAAGGAGAAGCTGAATGCACGCAACTAATTACTCAGTTATCACAGAGGTAATGCCCAGTGTCCCCTGAATTTAATTTTATGTTTCCAACGGAGAGCTTTTAGGAGCAATTAGAAGGGAACTCTGCTACCAATGCAGGAGATAAGGGGAGTTTATTAAATACAACTTTTAGTTAAGTTTATTTCTATTGATTGGAAGTATGTCCAAAACCTTTTCCTCAAAATGTTATTTTTTTTAGTAAACATAAGCTTTATTTTTACAATGTCACTAGCAAATTAAAGCATTGCACTGATATTTTCATGGCCAGTTATCAAAGTCAAAAGGACACTTTCAAAACTCCACATCACTTGTTTTCATTCATGTTTAAGTTTCCAAACCTTTTCCACAAAAATACACCAACTTTTTGTTGACTGAAATTTGCCTCTGCTGCTGCTGAGTGCTAGTCATTCTGGCCATTCACAATTTCCAACCCTTGAAGGTCTGATTGCTGAATTTGCAGCTTGTCAAGTTTTTCTTTTTTTTTTTTTTTTTTGCATAGTTTGTGTCTTGGACAATTTTCACATCAAGAGACATCTCAAACTTGCTAAACAGAATATCCCAAAATAATATTTTTAAAGGTTGACTGGGAAATGCTGGCACCGCTCAACTAAACTAAACTATTGCTCAACTAAAATACTATTTAGGTTGTTCAATAGTTTTGGTGCTGCTAAAAGAATAAATTGCTTAAAACCTAACTAATGTCTTAATATTCTACTGCAAAGAAAAGAAATGTATTTGACATTCTGAATTATTGTCCTTAAAGACCTACAAATATAAAACGAAAAAAAAAATCTTATCTTAATCATATTTTATCAATATTGCCGCAAGGGATTGCATTTGTAGATTCATCCATACAACAATTAAGTAAACTGTGGGCTAACGAGTGTTTGAAGTTGGCAATTATTGCACTCAATAACAGAAAAAAAATATCAATGAGTCGCTCTAGTTTTCTTGCAAACAGGGTTATTTTCAATGTAGCAGAGTCAATAGAAAAATAATAAAATAAGTGTGCCTCCTCTGTCTCTGGGGAAAAGCAAACATTTCCTGCAACAAATCAAAACTTTCCCTCTCTTCTGCAGAGCGGGTGTCGAAAACGCCCTGTTTAGTCTTGTTCTATTTCTTCACAAACACTCATTTTTCTGGCGAAATGGAGGAATCAAGACTTTTCAGTTGTCTCGCAGGAAACAGACACCAGAGTTGGAAAGTTGAGCTGTTAGATCTCAGTAGCACACGCTCCCCTGGGGAAAGCCGCAGCTCAGGGTACTCATCTTGTGCTGCTGCAGAGCTAGCTCAGAAATACTGTTGTCACATAGCGATCATAGGCCTGCACTGATGGTACACAAATAGTGCCTCGCGAAGCTCTTAAAAGCCCATTAGACAACACCAGTGCATCGACGACGCCGGAGCTAAGTGCTCCTTATGGCAAAGGAAAGGCATGAAGACAAACTTGATGCACAACACTTTCTGTTTCCACTTCCATCTCAAAATGTTTGTTGACTTTTCAGTTCATTTTATGCGGTAAATATGAGAGTGACAGCACGTCTCAGATCAAGATATGACACCCTCTGTATACGTCTTGTGAAACAGCTGGTGGAAGCCGACTTCTCAGGAGCGCTCCCCTTATTGTTGTGGAGCAGCATCTTGGAGTGCAACCCTGCAGAGCTCAATGTGATCCTGTGGTAACAGCGGAGGTCAAGCATGACCACTGCTGTAGGAAAGCATCCATTAACATACACTTGTTGAGTTCTGTGCATTGAATGCGAAAGCTAAATAGTGCCATCTGGTGACATTTGAGAGTCAGGTAGTTAACATTGATGGTGATGAAAGTGATAATAAAGGTGCTAACAATGGACATTTAAGCAATAAATATAGCTCATCCTAACTATGTATTAAAACAATGAGTACAGCTGAAACCAGATATTTACATACACCACATAAAGGGACTCACAACCTGTTTTCCCTCACTGTCTGGCATTAAATTAGATAAAATTATTTCTATTTCAGGTATGTTAGGTTTAAAAGATTTTTATTTCCTAATGCCAGTATTGCTTTCTCAGTCAGATGTTTACATGCACATGTCTGTAGCAATATTGAAATGCCCAGATGATAATGGCAAAGCTTTTGAAAGTTTCCGATTTGCAGCTTCAGAGGAAAATGAAGGCACACGTGGATATTTTAGCACATCTTACACTATTTCTTTCTGAGACATCAAGGGAAATTCTGAAGGAATCAGGCAAGACATCAGGACGAGAAATGTGGACCGGTGCCATGTTTATCTGTTCAAACAATTTCAAGTATCAACAATACAGAGATGTGTTTGTGTCTCAGAGGTGAACGTGTTTTGGCGTGAAATGTGAGAATCAGCCTCAAAACGGAAATCAACCAAAGCCTTGTGGACATTCTGGGTGAAGCTGGTCGCAAAGTGTCAAAGTGTAAACAAACTCTTTACCAAAATGGGCTAAAAACTGATTTAAAACGGCAGATTTCAATTTGCAAATACATACAGGGATGCTTATTTTAGAGACAGAAACTAAATTATAAATGTTTGACCATAACAATTACAGTAATCATTATATTTAGAGGGAAAAGCTTGCAAGCCTCAGAACATCATCTCAGTTTACCTACATTTCTCAAAAACAATTCTTTTTTTTTAAACTTCTTATTTTGAAGAAAGTAATGAAGTGTCTTTATTTGGCACTAATTATAGCCAGAAATAGAAATGTAAAAGCTGTTGTAATATTAAATAGCCTAAAACAGCAAAAGTTATACAGAATCAATGTCAGACAGTGAGAAAAGCATCTTTTTAAACAGTGTAAGTTTATTACGGTGTGTACGATTGTAATTTTGACAAACAGTTCTGTAGAGTCTAAAACAGACATGTAATTGTTGTGTACAGTGCACATTTTAAAAAGTTTCCAAAATAGGTAAATTTGGCAATAAATATTTGAATCCCAAATTTCTGGGCTTTAAAAATTCACACAGGGACAAAATGACAAGTTAGAATGCAGCGGAAGAGCTACATAGGAGGCGAAAAACGGCGTTTGTACGCTCCATGTGTGCAGAGTTAGGTGGGGAGAAATGGAGAGCAGTGCTCTGCTCAAGTGTATGAATGTGTTGGCAGCCTCTAAGGCTCAGTGATCACTCCTGTAAACGGTTGCTGTGGGGATTTTCACTCCTAAAAGAGAAAAACTAACAGGTTCTGAAGAGGCACGGGCACAAAGGGAGGAGAAACGGTGCTTACAGCGAAGGATCAGTTCAGCCACTGCTTCTAATTGCACTTCATTGTCTCACATTGATTTAATTAGCAGCTGCCTTGCTGTGTGAGTGCAGGGTTATGGTATGCCTTCACACAAAAGGGCGCAGAGATGCATATACTCCCCCCCTTATACAGGCCTGCTCAATAAAGGCAGTCATATGACAACACTTAGCTGCGTCACTATAATTACCGTCATGCAGTCATGCACAGACAGATAAATATTTCAATCACAGGTCACCAAAGCACAGCTGGTGGAGCACGAGGGTCAGAGTTGAAAGACTAACCAGACAGACTTGGAGTTGAGGAGTTCTGTTTATCATAGTCTATCAGAGCCATATATAAAAAATACACCTGAAATACAAACATAATACTGTGTTTATTCAGTTCATCAGAGGCCAAAATACCCAAAATATTGTCTCGGTGCATGTGAATGTGTTGCTGTGTGATGTAGTGAGTTCCCAGTTCACCACACTGCTATTAAAAGCCTGAAATGATAAAACAAGAGTTTCTATGACATGTTAGAAAGAGTTAAAAAAAGGAGGAACAAGTTAGTAGATGGACAAGAAAGATTGTTCAGCTGTGGCTCTTCGGCATCGGCCTGTACACGATGCAAAAGGTTTGACAACCGTGAGTACGGTTACAAAACAATTTAACTAAATGTACAATCTGGTAATCCAAGAAGCTTTATTTAAAATGGAAAAGTTGTAGTTATTCTTAATCCTGTTATTAATGAAACATAAATTTGTAGTTTGACGTTTCCAGGAATGATTTTAGGAGTCATGTCACCTACTGTTGGTCTACTGTGTTTTATCAAGTCTGAAGTCAAACTCTTCATCCCTCCCTGTGCTGACAAGCTTTATGGAGATGCTGAGTCCAATAGGACTTGGCACCTGCTCACACTGCTAAAGGTACCACTACCTGCCTGATATCTCTGTGCTTGATTAGTCAGCAAACCCTTCTAAACTAACCTGACTCAATCTATCCCAGCCTGAGATCCCTTGTTGTTGTAATTCATTCAAAAGTAAGTGCTTGAAATATATAAATCTGTATAATTATTGCCACTTTTTTTTTTTTTTACCTATTTACTGAAATGTGTAATTAATATATTATTAATTACATTTTGCAATATTAACAAAATTAAGTTACATTTCTGATGTGATTCTACTTTATGGGGATGCATCCAATTAGTTTCATTTTGAAACTCACCAGTGTAGTTTGAAAACATTTTATTTACTTATGGGTGGTCTTCCTTAAGTTGGCCAGCTGACTAGCAGTGTGCAGCAGTAGGTTGAGAAGGAGCATCACTGTTCCACTATATTGGATGCTTCATATACAAGAGCAAACTCTGCTCACTCTTAAAACATTACTTTAAATGGCACAAAAGCATGACTGAAAATTTTGACAGTTTTAAAAATGCAATAAATAGAAATTTTACATGGATAAATTTATAAGAAAATAACAATTAGATAATTAGATAGATAGATAGATAGATAGATAGATAGATAGATAGATAGATAGATAGATAGATAGATAGATAGATA